>PVKE010000002.1:0-196195 GCA_004027555.1 Craseonycteris thonglongyai | reverse complement strand
CCTTCAGACCTCATTGACTTGCCCACCCTCTCCTTTCTCAGGGCCCATGTTGGAATTTACACAGGTGCAAGGATTATGCATTCATTCACTCAACATTATTGTGCACCTACTCTGTGCTCACCACTGGGGACAGTGCTGCAGATGTGGTCCCTGACCTACCTCCAAAGCTCTGTCATTCCAGTGGGGAAGCTGGAGGAATAAGCAGGAGGATCATAGCAGGAGGAAATGCAGGTCAGAAAGTCAATGGACAGAGTGAGTGACAGGCTGGGGTAGGGGGCTGTTTTTGACTCTGGTCCCAGAAGGCCTTCCAAGGAGGGGCTATTGGAGCAGTGGTCCCATGGTGTGGAGGAGGCAGCCACTCAGAACTGTAGAGGGAGAACATTTTTGCAGTGGGTGCTCCCCTACAAGGGCAGAGGTCCCCAGAACCCGCCTGGCACTTTCAGGGAGCGGGAAAGAGGCTCGTGTGGCTGGCCAGGGGGAGCTTGAGAGCAGAAGGAAGAGGGGCTGCAGCCATCAGCAGGGGCTGGGCTAGCCCCTGGGAGGTGCTTTCCTGTTCCTGGGAGCCCAGTGGGGAGCCAGGGAGCTGACATGCTTTGAGTCATCTTTCTTTTTCTTTTAATTTTATTTTTTTATTCTATTGTTTTTGACAGAAACAGAGAGATACAGTATGAGACAGAGAGAGGCAGAGAGAAGGGGGAGGGCCCAGAGCAGTCTCCATAGTTGTATGTCATCAGTTTTCAACATGGTTTAGTTCCACACAGGTGGGCGGGGGTCACGCAGGCGGGAACTGGGTTGGGGGCCTCCCGCATGGGAAGCACACCCCAGTTCAGCACATGGGTCTGCACAGGTCAGGGCCAGGATTTGATCCTTAGTCCCCAAGGCTGTGAAGCGAGCACTCAACCTGCTGAGCCATCCCGGCTCCCCCAAGTCATCTTTCTTGAGGAGGCCTCTCATTACTGTGCTGCAAGTGGACTGTCAGGGGCCGGGAACTGAAGCAGGGAAAGGTAGCCATCTCCCACCCAGAAAACCCCCATCTTCCCTGACCACCTGCTCCAGCCAGCAGGTGCTTCCCATAGTGTCTAACTTGAGGTCCTTGCAGTTGAGCCATTTTCTTCTTCAGGTCTTTGCAAGAAGCCAAGAACCCAAAGCCCTTAGCATGAAATCTGAAAAGTTCCCTAGAAACTTCCCTCAAAATTCTTCCCAGGAGGACGCTGAATAGCCACCTTCAGTCTTTGTGACAGAGGCTCGCCCAACTTAAACATGGCCCAGGATCTTGACCTCTGACCACAGCATCCTGCTGCCAGACCCGCTCTGACTGCCCAGGAAAATGATAGAGAAAACACAGAAGCCAGATCCCACCACACGGAGCGGTTCTAGGCAAGCGACATCCCCGCTCTGTGCCTCGGTGTCCACCTCTAGGAAACCATCGACTGGACCCGTCGTCTTCATTAAGACTACACATCCTAACACTCTTTTGGTTCACGAGGACGTGGGTGGGGAGGGCAGGGTGCTGTCTGAGCTTCCCTCTTCACTCCTGCCCTCAACATTTGCCCGTAGCCCCTCCCTGGATCTTGCCCCGGCTGCCTCTGCTCTGCGCTTTAGGCAGAGGGGCCTGGCACCTCTGTGGGCCTGATCTCCCACCAACCGCTCTCAGCCTGCTGGTGGTTTTGCTTATTTGTTACCACCCGGAGCCTCCTCTCTCAGGTTCCGGAGAGAAAGGTTACAAACAAGTGCTTGGAAGCCAGACCGACTGGGTTCAAATCCTGGCCCTGCCACTTTTGATCTGTGTGACCCTGGGGTACTTGTTTGTCTCTCTGATTCAGTTTTCTTATCTACATAATGGAGGCAGTAATAGTACCTACCTCACAAGCTGTTATGAGGATTGAACGAATGAATTAATATGTGTATGTAGAACAATGCCTGGCCCAGAAAAAGCTCTCTTTAAATTTTAACAATTTTTACTATCCCGAGCCCTGTGAAATATGTGTATGATTGTCAGGAGGAAGTTCAGGCTTGGAGAGGTTAAAGGCTTCCCCAAGGTCACACAGCCAGTGGGTCTCAGAGCTTGGCCTTGAACTCTCAATCCTGTGCTCTGTGAGTAGACTGTGGGGCTTCCCATTTGTGCCCATGGCTCCCCATTGTTAAAGGTTGGGTCCCCCCCCCCCAAGCAGGTGGGCCTCCCACCTCCAGCGTGGCTTCTGGGAAGGGGCAGAGGGAAGTAAGGCAAGGGGGTGCACCCGCACTGCAGAGGCGACCGAGACGCATCTGTCAGCAGCTAATTCCTATTTCAGGCAGAAGATGACACGATTCATTTGTTTGAGGGGCAATGAAAAAAACAGAGAGAATTACCCACCTCCCCAAGGAGAAAACATCTCCAAATAAATAAATAAAAGAAGGCAAATGATGATGGGGAGAAAGCCATATTCCGGAATAGTGGGTTTGTTTGGGGGGGGGGACTGTGAGAAGGGGAGGTTGTTCTCCTGCTAATCTTGGCACTGATTCTTATCCATCGCCCTCATTTTCCATTCCACATGTGTTCCAGGCCTGTCGGGGAGCCCAGCCCGCCACCTTGCATTTATTTAAACTTATTTTCACATTCCTGTTAGTCAGTCTGTCCATTGCGGCTTCTCTGGCCCCTCTCCCCACACAGCCCTACAAGGTTGTGTCTGCAGGGCCCATGAGGCTTCCTCTTTCTCCAGGAGTCCTTAACCTGCAAGTGGGGGGTCCACTGACACCCCCAAGACATCCTTGACCCTGGATGGAGAAAACCCTGCACTTTTTTTTCCACTAACCTCTAACTGAACTTGAGCACTCCCTTTAATTATGAAAATAGAAACAAACCCCAGTGACATTAGTGAGGCCTGTGACTTTGACCCCAAGAGAAATCTCAGATATTTTCACATCATATTACAGGTGTGTCCCCAGGATCTCAAAACATCATTTACATTCATCACTACTTTGAAATTACAACATGTATTAGACCCACCGCCTAATCTTATTGTTGAATACCTTAAGAAGCACATAATTCTATATTATAATATCCTTTTAAAATACTTTGATGACTGTATTTCAAAACACTTCATTGACTTTGTGGTCTGCATATTTCATTTTATGCAAATAACAATGTTATAGTGAGACAGAGGCCTGTGTGTTTCCCCAGACAATCAGAGGGGTCTGTGGCACACAAAAGATGACCCCCCCTTTTTTTTTAAAGATTTATTTTGTTGTTTTGACAGAGAGGGAGAGACGTAAAGACACAGAGCGAAGGGGGAGGGCCCAGAGCAGTCTCCATAGTTGTACGTCATCAGTTTTCAATATTGGTTTCTTTCCACACAGGTGGGCGGGGACCCCACAGTGGGGGAACCAGGCCAGGGGGCCTCCTACTCGGGAGGTGTGCGCCCCCACGAGTGGAGGTCAAACCAGGAGCCTCCCACATGGGAAGCTCACCCTAGCAAAAACCACTCTAGTTCAGCACATGGGTTCACACATGCCCAGCAGAGGCCGTAAGCTCAGTCCCCAGGGCTGGGCTTAACCAGCTGAGCCATCCCAGCTTCCCCTTTTCATCCCTACACTCACTCACTGTCATCCTTCAGCCCAGCTCCCACCCGGGGCTTTTGCCCTCAGGCAGGGGTGGCCAACCTTTGGCTCCCCTGGGCCACATTGGAAGAAGAGTTGTCTTGGGCCACACATAAAATACATGAACACTAATGATAGGTGATGAGAGGGAGGGAGGAAGGAAGGAAGGAAGGAAGGAAGGAAGGAAGGAAGGAAGGAAGGGGAAATAGCAAAAAACACCTCAATGTTTTAAGGAAGTGTATGAACTTGCGTTGGGCCGCATTCAGAGCCGTCCCAGGCCACTGCAGCCAGCAGCCCTGGGCTGGACAAGCTAACCCTAAGGCTTACCCTTCGCTGGTTCTCAGCATTGACATTCTGAGCTGCCCATCTGTGTGGGGTGGGGTGGGGTGGGGTGGAGGCAGGGAGGCAGTTTGTTCCATGTCACACATTCAGCTGAGGGTCCATTTTCCAGTTCTGGACCCTCCAGGGCACTGTGCACCTGGGCTTCGTAAATCCATCACCAGCATCTACCTTTGGTAGAGACCCAGGAAATATATGCCCCTGCCGCCCCAGGGAGTGATCCCAGCTGCTCTAAACTCTTCTGACCTGCTCATGTGACCCAGGGCATAGGCCTCTGTTTTCCTATTTTTCCAAAGCAATTAGAACTAGAAACCAAACTCTGAAAGCAGTGAAGAGGGGCGTGGGGAGAGGGGGATGGGCTGGTGGCTGGCATCCGGGGAGCAGATGTAGGTTCTTACACTCTCTGTGGATGTACAATTGCCCAATTCGCCAGACCCTTCTTTCCCCTCCATTAGGGAGGTAACTGGGGTCTGGCTGGGACTCTCCCACCGCCCACTGAAGGCCCAGGAGGTATAAGGAACGTGACTGGAACTCCTCCAACATTCCGTTCCTCGCACCCAGCTTGTCATTTCATCAGTGAAAGCTGAGAGGAGGTAGGGGGTGAGGGCTCTGGTCCAGGGAGCAACCAAGGCGAGGCACATGGAGAAATGAAGGTCAGCATGGCCTTGTCCCCCGTGCCCCGTCAGGGTGCCCATCCAAACTGCTCTAATTTCTAAAAGGTTCCCTGGTGGTTCTGTTGCATAGCAGTTCACCCAATGCAATGCCAGCACAGCTGGTACCGGAATCCACGGTGCCCAAGTGAGCAAGTTTGTGCCCTCCCTCCCCATCCTGGCAGCGGGCACGGGTCCATTTGCAAGACCTCCATTGTCTCATAGCTTCAATTCACATTTCTAGGGTCCCACCCCCAAGATTAGGGTCTCCAGGAAAATATCTGCTGACATCAAAGCAAAGCTGCTTGGGAAGGGAAGCCGGGGGGAGCAGGGCAGCCCCATTTGTACTTTTTCCCATTAATTTCTCCCCAGTTGCCTTCACTGAGGCTCTTACGATGATGATGATGATTATAAGGATTTTTCTGTGCGTGGCTGCATCCCGTGGTGATTCCTCCCAGCCTGCTAAGCTCCAACCTCTCCGAGGACCAGAGGGTGTCCTGAGCGGGATTTGGACACCTCCTAATTTAGTGTCATCCACAAATCTGATTTGCATGCTATTTACACCAGGCCCCTAGCCCTGTCAGGGTGTGAAGCAGGCAGGACCTATTTGGCAGCTGCTGTGCCAGGGCCCATGCCTCACCCCCTCCCCTCCAGCGGCTGGAGGCGTCTTTCAGATATTGGATTTGTGGGATCAGTCTCCTTCCACCCAGCTTCCTGCAGTGGTCTCCTTCCCCATACCCACCACCACCCATGCTAATGAGCAGGACTGGAACCCATGGGAAGTAGTGGGAATCATTTTATTTGGAGAGTCACGCTCCCTAAAAGCAGTGGCTGATCTTCTGAAGCAGAACTAACAACCCCCACCCTCCATCCCTCTTCCTTTCTCCATCACCTCTTGGCTGGCTTATGCCCACGAGCGTGCCCCTTCACCATGGGTACTGGTGAGCCCAGTCTCACCCTAGCATGTGGCTTCTTCTTCCCACAACCCCCTGCATGCTCCATTTGTCACCTCCCACCGCAGCCCTGACAGAAACCGATGGTGTGTTTTGTTTGGCTCCCCTTCTCAAAGGGTAAGGCTGAGCGCCGCTCAACTGGGAACTGTGCCTGAGTGTCTCACCCCATCACTGTGACCGCGGGCCATGACACATCCTAATCCACAAGGAACAGGACCGGAGGCGTTGTGCTGGGCAGCTGTGGTGAGGCTGGGCCACCGAGGCGGTCTCAGAGCCTCCTCCCAGAGCTGCACCCAGCCCTGCTCTGCGGGGCTCCCGCTGACTCCCTCCCCTGGAAGGGGAGGTGGGTGCAGGGCTGCAGTGAGCAGGGGCAGGAGGCATCTCATGGCAATGCAAGGTTTCATGTGTTGTCACTGGTCATGAAGGCGTAGGGCAGATGCTCCCTTCTCCCTTTTCATGCCTCAGTTTCTCCATCTGTTACAGACTTCATGGAAAAGGAATTGAAAGTGAGAAGGAATTTTCAAAATCAATGTTGTACACTTACATCCCGGGTTAGACGGTCCAGAGCATGCTTTCCTCTCATTTGTCCCGACACGGGCCCTGAGTCCAGTGTCTACAAGCAGTGTCTCTGTTCACACATGAGCAAAACTAGGTGTAGAGAGAAACCTTCTATGCAAAGTCACAGAGCAGAGCAAACGGCTAGTGGAGCACCCAGGGCAGTGGGCACCCACAGGCCTGCGGCAGGAAAAAGTAAGAGATACGAGCACCTTAGGGGCCCTCTCACAGTGAGCAGGAGGTGGGAATTGATTCACTTATTCCAGAAATTCTAGTTGAACACCTACTGTGTGCGGAATGCGATTCTAGGTTCTATTCGTAGTGAACACAACGGCCCAAGTCCAGACCTTGGAGCACCTTGTGTTCCAGTGACAGAAGACCAAGGACACAAACAAGTAAATGTTGCGTCACGTGGTGATGAGCCATGGAGAAAAAGACGCAGGGCAAGGGATTTGAGGGAGTTCTGGAAGGGGGAACGGGGTCCAAGGAGGCCTCTGATAAGATGACATTTGAGGGGAGACTGCAGTGTGGTGGGGGGAGGGGTGCCATGTGGCTATTTGGTGGAAGAGCACTCCCGGCAGAGGGAACAGCAAGCCCAGTGGCTCTGAGGCAGGAGAGTGCCTCTGCACTTCAAGGGAGAGTGAGGAAGTCCCCCCGGGCAAGGACAGGAGGTCAGACAGGCTGCGTGTTGCCAGGGCTCCGCTTTGGCAGCAGCGAGGCAGGAGCTAGCTGAGGACAGTGTGCAGAGAGCGAGCGATTTGATCTGGCTGAAGTTTCTAAAGGGTGCTCGGCAGAAACAACCCAGACGCCTCTCAGCTGCTGAGCACATAAATAAAGCGTGCCATCTCCGTACAGTGAAGTACTATTCAGCCCCTACAGCAGTGAGGCGCTGATGCATGCTACCACACAGATGAACCTAGGAAACGTGCTCAGTGAACGAAGCCAGGGCCAAAGGCCACACAGTGTATGATTCCATTTACAGTAGACTCTCGGTTCACTGGCATCACGGGGATTGGTAGATGCCGGGTAAACGCAAGTAGACTCTCTGTTAACCAGAACTCAAGCAGCTGGCACCCTCAAGCAACCGGCGGCCCCTGCTTGAGCTGTGGCCGGTTGCTTAAGTTCCGGTTAACGGAGTCTACTGTGTCTAAGATGTCCAGATAGGCAAATCCAAAGCGTATTAGTGGGTGCAGGGGCCGGGGGAAGGGGGAACAAGGGGTGACTGCTTGTGGGTAAGGGTGTCCTTTCAGAACGATGAAAATGTTTTGGGATTAGGTAGAGGTAGTTGCACAGCATCATGAATATACTAAAAAACACTGAATTGCATGCTTTGAGGTGGTTAAAATGGTGAATTTTATCTCAAAAAAAATTTTAAGGGTACTCTGGCTACCCAGGCTGAATAGGCAACACAGCGCAGGGCCATTGCTAGGCTGTGAGGACAGTAATGGAGGTGCTATGGAGGTGTGAGGAGTGGTCAGCTCCCAGACCTGTTTTGAAGGGAGAGTCAATAGGATTTGCTGAGGGGGGTGGGGGTGCGGAAGCGGGTGAGAATGACCACGCAAGCTGTTCGACCTGGGAGTCCTTGCTTCCTGAGATGGTGAAGCTGTAGTTTGGTGATGAGATGGTGGAATCTGTAGGTTAGCTTTCAGTAATATGAGGCACGCTTGTTAGACCTCCAAATGGAGGTGCTGAGAAGGCAGAGGGGGGAGCTGGTAAGACAAGCAGCTCTAGGGGGGGAGGAGGGAGTTTCTCACTTGCAGCATTTCCTGATCTCTCTGGCCAGCCTCCCACCACTGACATGCCTGCCCCTGGCTCTCCTAGACCCTGGAAATCTAACAGGATCCTGGCTGGAGTGGGGATGTGAGCGCCGCCATTGTCGGGATTGTATTTGAAGCCACAGGTCTAGCTGGGCTAGCTGGGAACAGGATGTGGGGAGACAGAGAGGAGGGCCGGGACTCAGCAGTGTTTTCCAGTGTTCTCATTAGGGAAGATGAGGGTGAACCAGCAGACACTGAGAAGCAGCTGAGGGAGGGGCGGGCCAAGAGGGAGCCCTAGGGGACAGGAGAATGATGGAGGCAGCTGGGGCTCAGGGCTCCTAGCAGGTCCAGAGGCAGGACTCAGAAGAAGGAGGGGGCTGCCTGTCCTATCTTCCAGCACCAGCCTTCAGTAAGCTTTCGGATCTGTGTTTACTTTTCCATTTTCAGCATAATGACTCTTAATTGCCCTCATTAGAGGCAATCCAAATCCACTAACATTTACAGAGCAGGCCTACGAGACTTTTCTTTCTTTTATTAATCTTTCTTTTATTAATCCGTTTGACCCTCTTCCCACCTACCTCAAAGCCCTGCCCTGGCACACGGATGGCTCAGGCCTAAGAGGGGTGCAGTGCTGCACCCCCAGCTCTGCGGGTCCCAGAGGGGTGTGGCTGTGCTGAGGTCAGCAGACCACTAAGGAGGGGCGAGAGGAGTGGACCGCAAAGGCAGTATCCAGGTGACAGCAGCCAGTCTCAAAGGCTGCATCCTGCGTGACCCCACGACACTGAGACAAAACTGCCCTGACGGAGACCCCGCTGTGGCCAGGGCCAGAGGTGGCAGACACGCAACTGTAACGTGGTAGCACGAGAAGTTCTCGGGGCGGTGGGGTTGTTCTGTATCCTAGTTGTGATGGGGGTAACACAACCTATCCACCTGCTAAAATTCCTACAACTCTATACCCCCAAGTGTCTATATTACTGCACATTAATTATAAAAATGATCCATTATTGAACTCATCCACCCCCATTCACCCAAAAGATGAAGTCAAAGGTGCTGGCATAGACAGCACCGTGGATGGGCTTTTGGACTCAGCACCATCCTCCTCTCACTACTATTTAATTCAAATACGGAACACGCACCAGAAAGCCAGGCCGGTAGGCTGCAGGGCTGTGCATGCCACAGGGAGTTTGAACCGAATTCAGCGGGCAGTCGGGAGCCATCGGCCGGTCTTGAGCATGAGTGTTCCTCGCAGCTGTGCTTGAGGTGGGTTAATCTGGACACCAGGAGAATGAGGACAGTGACCCCGGGTGATGGGGGACAGTACACATGGGCCGGGACTGGATGTGTGGTCTGTGGGAAAGGCAGGGGTAGGAATGAGGCTAGAGTTGGGAATCCTAGTGATGGGAAGAGCAGAAGCCTGAAAGGACATGGAAGGAGGAGGAAAAGAAGGTGGGAACTGCCACCACCTGCCACCCCTCTGCTGGGCAGGGGTCAGCCTTCCTGGTTTCATCTTTACCCTAACAACGTAGTTCTTCGTCTGCCTGCTCTCTTTCTGAGTAACTTATTTCTCTCTGTCTCTGTGAGTTTCCCTTTGAATCTGATATTTCTCTTGCCCCCCCCCTTTTCACCCTTCCTCCTGTCTCTGTCTCTCTCTTCTCTTGCTGGTGTTTTCCTCACACCCACATATTCACAGATAAGCACACACATGTAGCCCAGTCGTTCATGCATTTAGTCTTTAGTCCATTCAGTCACAGTTATTATGTCACATAGGAGGGGCCCTTTGCAGGCCTGGTTTTGACTCTGGGTCACCCAGAGGCAGCTGAGTGACACGCAGGTGATCACCAGGCATGGTCATCCATCTGCCTGGAGCCCAGGACCCTGTCCCAGCCCAGGACCAATTTCTGGGGGCATCTGTGGTGTCTTTGTTAACAGGGAAGGGGACCCGAGGCCGGGTAGCCCCACCTGAAAGAGGGCTAGGAAGGAGAGGGAGGTGAAATCATTCAGTCCCAGGATCGCAGGACCCCCCGCTTCACGGCCTTTATTCAGATCGTCGTGAGTTCTGTGTCCCAAGCCTCCTGAAGGCAATGGGTCCCTCACTTGGACAGGCAGTCCAGAGAGAGCAGTTTATCTGCGATCACAAAGTATGTCAACCCTGGGGTGCTTTCCTCCTCTCCCCCTCCCTCCAGCCCGCTCAGCAGCCCCCTGACTGGCACCCCCAGGCATGGGGGAGCTGGACTTGCTTTTGGAGAGGCAGAAGCAGTGCCCCTCTCCTGGTTTTCATAAGGTGGTTACTTTCCCTGGCCTCACATTTCTCTCTCTGCGGGAAAAGTGAGACCGTTTCAGCATGGTAAGGGGACAGAGCCAGGCAACTCAGTGTGAGGCCCAGCTCCTGGCTCATGTCTGAGGCCCCTAGAGGTCCTGGCCAGAAAGCCGAGGGCTGAATGTCCCCTGCACCAGCCACCGGGCTCATCCTCACCCTGCAGCGGCCCTGCCCCGCCGGCCATGTGACCCACCGTGTAGGGAGGGGCAGGACAGCTCTGGGCTTGCGGCAGACTGGGGTGCACGCCCTTTTCCCTGCACTTTGGACTCTCCTTCCTTCAGCTCTGAGAACCCACACCCCACTTTAGCCCCCTGCCCCAGCCCCTGTCAGACGCCAGTGCCGAATTTGCCACTTAGTGAAGTAGGTGTTGAAACCATGTATGGGGTGAGGTTCACGTTGGAGATTCTAGTCACAAAGTGGCGGCCTCTCTGCTGGGAGGCATGCCTGGGTTGTGAGGTGAGGCTGTGGGGAAGGAATTGTTAAGTTTTCTGCTTAGGACGGGTGCCTTTCAAACAAGGGCTCATGTGTGAGGGAGAGAAGGAAGAGGGGGTGTTGCATCTTGTCCTTGAGTTCCTTGGAGGGTGGCCGGGGAACATGTCGGAAGTTGAGAGCTCCAGCTTATGTTTATGTATCTCTGTCCTCTGTGTGAATTACCAGTCCAGGTAGCCTGTAACAGCAGCGTCTGTATGCGTGGGCCCGGAAAGTTCCCTGTGACCCCTGGGCCTTCCACATAAAGCTTGCCCTTTGGCCACACTCACAGGCACTATCCCGAGGAGCCCAGCCCTCTGGGCCAGTCCCCCTAAGGCCTCTTTATGTCAAAAAGTACCCAATGGGCTAATGGCTCCTTAGAAGCACAAAGATTGGATCCCACCAGAAATGTCTATTTGCTGGGGGTAGGGAAATGAGGGCAGAGTGGCCAGTGCCAACTCCAAGGGTGTATATAGGTAGCTTTGCTATACCTGGTGGGCACAGGTGGCACCGATGACCCCCAGACAGGACCCACCCAGAGCAGTGACCACCAGAGCTGAGCAACGGCCCCTGGCCAGCTGTGTGTGTCCTCACTGGTAAGAACCAGCTGCTGTGTGTGAGCTGTGTGGGGGGCTGAGCCTCTAGGGACGGCACAGCCTTTGGGGAGCGCCTGTAGGACCCAGGCCGGTGTGGTTGGAACTAGATGCTTAGAACCCGTATTTTCCACACCAAGTGCATGAACTCCATGCCTGGGCCTTGGTGCCAGCTGACCCCTCCTGGGCTCTCTGGCATGGCTGGTAGAGTTGGGGAGTAACCCTCGTGGTTTGTCTGAGATTGCCCAGGTTTAAACATTTTAAGTTCCAGGTACAGGGAGCCCTCTCAGTCCCAGGCAAACTGGGACAGCTGGTACCCCATCATCTCTGATTTGGGCCTGAGAGGGCCCATTCCCCAGGTAGAGAAACGGACGGAGGCTCCGAGCCAGACAAGCCTGGAATGTGGAAGAGAAGGAGACAAGACAGCAGGGTTGAGGTACCACTGTGTGACATGGGCTTTGCTGGGGCCCTGGAGTTGGGACTCTGCCCAGGAAAAGGGGAGGGAGGAAGAGGAGAGAGACAGGTGGTCAGGTGTAGCTAGGCTTTGGAATCTGAGATTCCCACAGTGCCCTAGGGTGGTGGGCTTCAAATTAGGAAAACAGAATTCGAAAGCACCTGTCCCTCATTTATGTTAACTCAAGTATCCGATGCACATTCTAGTTCGTGTCTCAGAAGAGCCGGGGCTGGCTGCAGGGCCCAGGGGAAGACCCCTCCTGAGGGGGGGGGGGAGGGCAGGTGCGCACGTGCAGGTGAGGGCCCGCCTCTCGCCCTCTTCTATAGACGCGTCTTCTATACACACGTTTAAGTGATGAAATTGACAGCCCTCTAGTATTCTTTCCCCAAAGTGCCAGCTGCCAATCGGATTGAATTAGATTTCACAAGGGTTTTTGCAATACATGGAATTCACCAGCAAATTACTCTTAAAGAGGGAAAATCAATCATTTGGAGCAGAGATAAGCTGAAGGCAAGGCAGCCTGGGATTGATCCCGTCTGTGCAGGCGTGTGTGGAATCCGGCAGATAACCTGGGAGGGGACGGGCGGTCTGGCACAGAGGAAGGGCGACAGGAGGAGGGGAGAGAGTAAAGAGAGATGGATGTAGATGGTAAAGGAGAGAGGGAGAAAAGGAGAAATGGAAATGAGAAAGGTGAGGTGGGGAAAGAGGGGGAGGAAGCAAGAAGAGGGATAGGAGAAGGAAAGAAGAGAGGAAATGAGGAAAAGATGAAGACGAGAGGAGGAAGAGAGCTGGCAAGAGAGAGCGGGTAAAGGAAGTGGAGAGGGGTCTTGCCCTGGAGGAGGGGGAAAAGTGTGAAAGTGCACAGCGGCTGTTAATGGGTTCTGAGAATCACCTCAGTCCACACTTCCCAGTGTGTAGCTCAGCAAACCCAGAGAGAACACAGGGCTGGCCCCAGTCAACAGGGATGAATGGCAGATGTAGAGAAAACAGGTTCCAGAACTCAGGCCCATGTTGCTCAAAGGCCCAACCCCCAGAGGAGCTTGGGAAGCGGGTGTGGGCACGGTCAGAGCCTGGCCTGAGGGCAGCTTTCTTCACCTTGATGCAAACCAGGGAGGTGGCCCTCTCCCAGGTGGACCATTGAGGCTCTGGTGGCCAGACAAGCCCGGAATGCAGAAATGAGACCGCCGGGCTGAGCTACCAAACGTGTGACACGGGTTTTGCGGGGTCCCTAGAGTTGGGGCTTTGTGCCTAAGAACAGGAGGAGACGGGAGGGACAGGAGGAGACGGGAGGGACAGGAGGAGACAAGGTAGCCTCCCATCACCCGGGAATAATTGCCAGGGAGGTGCCAGTAGCAGTTCTCCTGACTCTGAAACTTGGGAGGTTCCTGGGGGTTGAAGCAGGGTTAGGGGACCGACCACCACAGGGCCCCGACCCCTGTCCCTTGGACTCTGACCTGGCAGCAGGCAGCCTGGGGCAGTGGGCATGGGGCAGCTATGCCTGAGAAGCATGCTGCTTCCCGCTAGGTGTGGGGTCTGGAGGGAGAAGCAGCAAGCTTTGAGGTAAAAGGGTGAGGAGAGGCGGGCCTCCTGCCACCATTCACCTGGGCATGTCTGATTGGGGCAAATTAAGTAAAAGGATGGACAAAGGAGTGATCATGAATCTTCAGTGGGCTTTGATTTTTCTGCCACTCAGTAGCATGGATTAGACCAACAGAACACAGTGGAGGAGGGAGGGAGACCCAGGACCCCTGCCCAGGGTGTGGGGTCCCCTTATCCCTGCACATATTCGAGCCTTTGCACTTCCCTATCTGCCCCTCTCATTTCTGTTCAAGATCTAGAAATTAGCCCCTTCCCACAGATACCACCTCCCCTATTCCCTCCCTTGAATCTAGAACAATAACTCCTTCACTGAGCACTTGCTCCATCCCAGGCACAGGGCCAAGATTTTGCAGCTCGCTCACAGTAGCGCTATCAGATAGCCTTCCTTCTTCCTATTTTGCAGAAGAGAAAATAGAGGCTCAAGGAGGCAGAATCGTTTGTGCAAAACCACGCAGCTGAAAGGGCAGCTCCCATATCTAGCTCCAGGCCTAACTCTAAAGGAACCCCTGAAGCTCAGGGCCTCACGCCTTGGCATCACTGGTGTGGGGCTCTTCCTAGCAGGCCTGAGTTCTGCACAGGGCTACTGTGAGGGTGGCACTGACCATGGGGACCCATCTCTGCCCTCCAGGTCCCCAGCCCCATTCCCAGCTTGGGCTAAGCGTGTCCCTCTAGCCCACAGAGCTCCCTGGGTGCTTTACAAGATCCCTGGCCCGTCTCTGACTTGATTCACAACACTGCACATTCCCACCACCCCCAACATACCACCGGCCTCGCTGCCCTTCCCTGGCCTGCCCCGCATTTGCATGACCCTGGTCCTTCCTCGCCTGTGGAAAGGAATTACGGTCCCCTCCAGGCACATCCTAGCTTACAGGGTGGGCATACAAAGGAAAAAGGTACCCAAGGCCCCTGCTGTCTCCTGTCTTAGGTAACAAAACGTAACTCGGATGTCACCCACCAAAACATGGTGAAACAGAGACAACACTGCTCCTTAATGCTGTGGGTGTGCCTTATTCTCCCCACTTCGCAGATAAGGAAGCTGAGGCTTTAGGAGTAGAAATGAGTTGCCCAAGGTCACACAGCTAGGAAGTGACAGGGCCTGTTTCCCAACCCTGAACCTTGCTCTCTCCACTGTATCAAAGCACTGAATTACCAACCAAACTACTCCCCTGACCGGAAGTGGGGCGAGGTGAGCATTCCCACCCCGTGAACTGGTACCACCCTCCACAGGGAGGTACCTCAGCATGGGGAGACCCAGCAAAGAACCAGAGGGATGGCGGAGGCATCTGCAGACCTCCTGTCCAGGGAAGGCGTCTGTGGGGTGGACAGGCCTTCTGCCCTCTGGGGGACCAGGTCGTCTGCAGAGCCAAGAGCTGCCTGGTGATGACCGAGAGAAGCCACCCTCAGAATTCAGGCCAGGCCCTGAGAGAACCTGGGGACACCTCCATGCGAGGCCAGACAGGGGCCACCCCGAGTTTGCCCCTGTAAGAGGAGGGGAGCGCCCTGTGTGGCTGTCCTTCATGTGAGTCCCACCCTGGGCCCTTCAGGATTAGAGTGAGCCATCCAAGAGCAGCCGCTTGTGGAGGGCCCAGCACAAAATAAACTCTCAATAAACAGTGAAAAGACAGCACTGGGTTCATTCACGGAACTACTGGGATGGTGGCAGCACAGACACAAGGAGTGTGTCCTTTCTGGGCAGGGCCAGCCCGCTCGCTCTGGCCGCTCTCAAGGCTGCCCCTCGACTTCCAGTAGCGGGGGACAAGGTTTGGGGGCTTCGAGGGGCTGCAGCCTCTTCTGGCAGCAGCTGATAACGCGGGGGCTGGCAGGCTGCCCGCCACGGGGGGCCAAGCGCGGCTTGCTGCACGGGGTGGGGACCGAGGGAGCGAGGAGTGTCCTTTCCCCTCCGAATAAACAAAACCCGCCACGCCGGCGGAGCCCCACGGGCAGCGGGGGGCTCCCCGGCCCGCCGAGGGGAGGAGGGCGCTATCTGTGTCCTCATCGCCGCTCCCAGCTGGAGGAGAATTTAATCCACTGGGCTCCTCTCCATAGGCCCTGGGACTCCTTTTGATGTTCCCCTTTATCTCCCTTTCCAACAGAAATGCCCCTGACAGTTCCAAGAGGGCCTCCCGCCTCTCCCGCCCTCCTCCCTCCTCGCCCCACCAAGCAGCCCCCTGCAGGGCTGGCAGGAAGCGGGGTGTGGAGGGGGGGCTGCCCCTCCTCCAGCCCTGGCTCCCCGACCTTGAGAGAGGTGCTTTCCCTACGGGCCTGGCTCCTCCTTGTGGAGAGTGGGAGGAGTTCAGGGGTGCTCTCCCGAATTCGGGGCAGTGTTGTGTAGTGTGGGGGGCACTTGAGGGGCCAGGAGAGCAGGGTGATTAAGAGCTTAGGAGCCAGAACAGACAGGTGAAGTCAGCTCCTTCAATAGCAGCTGTGCGGCTTGAACAAGTACCCTCTGTGGTCGGCTTCCTTCTTTGTAAAAGGGGGTGGGTGGCCTGATGCTCATGTCACTGGGCTGTTGTGAAGATTCTGCTGAAGGTATGTGACCACATAGCTGGGCTTGATAAATGAAAGCGGTTGTTACTTGAGGCTCCTGCCCCCGCTCAGTGAACCGGGTAAATATTACTTCCACACATCCCAGGGGCTTGCAGCCATGAGCCAAGTCCCAGCAGAAATCGGCCCTCTGGGCAGGTTCTGAAAGGGGCAGGCTGAGCATTTGAGGGGACTTAGCCAAAAGGTGGCCCTGGGGGCGGTCGCAGGAGAGCCGTGTTAGGGGTCCTGACGTCTGCAGTGTCAGGCCCGAGTGAACTTCCAGCCGCTGGTGGCAGATCAAGAAAGGAGCCAACCTCATCCGCTGAGACCCAGAGACCCGGCCTGAAGGGCCAGCAAGCCCCAGGGGCTGGAGAGCCGGTGCTCCTTGCTGGCCAGGTGCCCGAGCGAAAGCTGCGCGGAGCTCCGCGCCATCTCCCCAGCCGACTCCCACTCCCTCCCTCTGCCTGTGCTGGTGGTCGCTGCTCTCGCCCCCGGCCCGGGCGGGTTTAGTCCGCTTTCTCTCTCCAGCTGCTCCTCCGCCGCATCTCCCTGATTGATTTTCTTCACTGTTCTGACTAGCCTCTTCCCTGGCCCAGCGCCGTCCCTGTGATTGTCCCATAGGAGGCTGCATCAGAACACCTGGAGGGCTTGTTAAAACCCTCCTAGAGCTTCTGATTTCGTCTGTCTGGGCGTGGCCCCCAAATCTGCATTTCTAACCATTTCCTGAGGGATGCTGAAGCCCAGGGTCCCTGTACCACACTCGGAGAACCATTGCCCCAACCACATTACTGAATCAGAAATTCCTGGGGGAGGACGAGTCCTGTGCCACAAAGCCCCCAGGTGATTCTGATACAGGACTGAGCTGGTGCTTCAGGCCACTCCCTCCACCTCCCAACCCTTTCCTGCCAGTCCGTTCCCCTTGTTCCTACAGCCAGTTGGGAACTCCCTCTCTCAGGGCCACTTCCCAGCTCTGCTACCCTGCTGCACTCTCTTGGATTCACACCCCTCCCTCCCACCCCCAGGTGCTCAGCATGAGCATCTCCATTCGCTCTAGTAACTCCCTCGAATTGCACTGGAGTTGCAATGGGGTGAGGCCCACAGCGGGCCCTGACCCCACTTCCTTGGCCTGGAATGCACTGCGGCCTGGGCGGTCACCCTCGCTCTATCACCAGCCACCTGTGCAGCCTTGGGCGGCTCATTCCACCTCTCTGAACTCCATTTCCTCTGGAGTGATTTCAAGCTTCAGCCTTTTTTTCATCTCCACCTATGGCCCTCGGGAAGAGGATGCACAGAGCAATGTGTGAGGAGAAGCTGCTGAAGCCCTATCAATTCCTGAGCACCTACTGCGCGCCTGCTTTGATGTGGGTCTGCACTGCCCATGGTCTGTGGCCTCAGGGGGCTCCGGGATTCCACGGGAACCACAGAGGGTTATTCTGTGGGCACCCTGAACGGTGCCTGGAAAGATGTGTGCTGTGCTGTCATTGTTTTTATTGTTTATTTTTTTTGTTTGTTTTTTTTTTTTAATTGTTTTTGACAGAGAGAGATACAGAGATAGAGAACTGAACTGGGGGAACTCCCCATGTGCTGTCATTGTTAATAGCGTCTGTTTGTCTAGTTATGCAACCATCTCGAAGGCATAGCCTTCAGTGAAACAATCCGACATAGAGCGGTGTGCGTAGCACGCCTCTGTGTGTGCCCCGAGGGAAGGCATAGATGCATAGCTCACGTGCAGGTGGCTTCCTCTGGGGAAGGCTCTGCGGCTGGGGCAACGGGGAGAGGAGGATGGTCTTGCGCCCTTGACACCCTGGAATTACGTGGCTGTTCTCCATGTCTGTGTTTATCATGTCTTTTATAGTTTCTTTGTTAGCAAAATGAAAACATGACAATGCTGGGGGTCATTTTCCTGCAGGAGTTTTGTCCAGGCTCCTGGCAGTAGAACGTAAGGACATGGTCCTTCCTCTCCCAGCCCCTCTGGTGAGGAGCAAGTGAGTTCAGGGAGACAGGAGCCCTGGTCCCGCCTCCCCCTTCCTGTCCTCCTACCTCTTCTGTGTCCCCCCCTCCGCTGGGTGTGCGCCTGCACAGATCTCCGCAGCACCTGTGTGTTCCTCTGGAACAAGGTTGGCCCTCCCTTACCCTGACCTTGGATCTCACCATCTTTTCTCTCTGGTTCCTTCCTCCTCTCCATCTCTCTCCGGCTCCTTCTCTGTCTTCATATCCTTTGACTGGCTGATGCCCACTGATAGAACTTGGTAAGTGAGCCTCGGAAGGGCTGGGGCCGCATGGGGGGCACAGCATGGGAGGGCACAGCAGGGAGGGTGTGTTGCTCCACCTGCCTGGGCAGAGCGCAGCCTGCTCCTACCCTCTCAGGCCTCCAGGTCATGTGGGGGGAGGGGCCCCGGGGGAGGGAGCAGTGTTGGTGTCACCTGCTCAGAGCTGTCACACTCTGCCAGCTTTGGCCATTAGTGCCCCTTCAAGCATTTAATTGATCCCCTCCATGGACTGATGGAGTCCACATTAGGGAGAACTGGGAACTGCACCACGTGACAGGGCCAAGCAGTGTCACCTGCACAGTCTGTGGGGCCCCCGGGCTGGGGGCTCTGGAGGCCCCACGGTGTGCCAGGACACCAGGGTTGGCAGAAAAGGCTCAGGGGCCCAGCTCCCACCCCCCATTAAAGCCACAGAACCAGTGGGCCTGGTCAGGGCTCTAAGAAAAGGCTCAATATAGGAAGTGTCCTTGTTTTGCCAATTCGTAGTTGTGAATGGAAAAAACTCAGCGACTTAGGGGTGAATGTTAACACGCATTTATTCCACAACTGTATCTGAGCACCTGTAGGACAGCTCCAGGGGCCTAAGAGTTGTGTGACCTCTCGGGCTTTGCTGAGGGTGTCCTTCCTGGCTGGACTCCTGGGCATCATTTCCAGTTGCTTGGAGGCCCCCTTCTCAGCAGGACCAGGTTCCAGAAGGGAGCCCCTCAACATCCTTCAGCGGGCTTCCCTTGCCAGCCCCAGTTTCGCAGAAACACATGCACTGACAAGCTGGGCTGGGCGCTGGGCTGGGGCTAGCAGTGCAGGACGCAGGAGGGCCCCGGGCACCAAGGCCAGTGACGCACTGGGCCGGGGTGGGCAGTGCAGGACGCGGGAGGGCCCGGGGCACCCAGGCTGGTGACACACTGGGCTGGGGTGGGCAGTGCAGGACGCAGGAGGGCCCCGGGCGCCCAGGCCGGTGACACACTGGGCCGGGGTGGGCAGTGCAGGAGGGCCCGGTCAGTGACGCACTGGGCCGGGGTGGGCAGTGCAGGACGCAGGAGGGCCCCGGGCGCCCAGGTCAGTGACGCACTGGGCATCTGCCACAGGGCTCAGGAGAGGTTCTTGACCAGTCGCCTACAAACTACAGGTAGCCTGCCTAGTTTGGAGGGCAGTTATTTGGGAGTAATCTCCCCTTTTCCAGCTGGAGGTTGAAGGGGTTGAATCTCTTTCCGAGCAGGCCAGACTCTGGCCTTGTCACCCACCTTCATCGGTAGCCACCCCACCCCCGCCAATCCGGGGACGTGGCCAGCATGGAGACGTCACACACTTCGTGTGAGGACCAGGCAGCACTGAGGGCTCCTTGAGCCCTGACCCTGGTTACGATGATCAGAAACACCTGACCTGGAGTGAGCACCCCCTCCCCCGCCCTCTGCCACACACACCTGAAACTGGACTTGAGCTGCTGGGCCTTAGCAGGGCCTGGAAAGGGTGTGACAGCTCTGGCTGTCTGGGATCCAGTGTCCCCCAGGCCACCATGAGCTGGCCACAGTGTGGGGGACACGGGTGTTCACTTTGCCACTCGTCCAATGGGATTATTCTCATTCTACGTGTAAGCCAGAGAGCGTTCTCCCAGATTGACTCTTTCCAAGGGAAGGGTAGGGAGTAGTGTCCTGCTCTGTCCCCTGTGTCCTCTCCTGTCCAGGCCTACTGCGGACACTTAGTTGCTCCTCTCCCCTCCACTCACTTCTGATCTCTCTCCCAGCCAGGTCTTATGGTGGGCAGATCCCTCCCCACTTGAGGTCATTGGGACAGAATAAGGGAAAAAGATGGAAAATGAACAAAGCCACCTTCGAGGGATGTAGTGGGCATCCAATGGGTGACAAAGGCAAAAGAGCGAAAGCAGATTCCCAGAGGACCTAGCAGGGAGCCGGGCCAGGATTCCTTAACAGAGGCTGAGGCCGCTGGGAGGTGGGGGCCCGGCCAGACACTGGACTGACACCTCATCTGCCCCCTACAGGACAGCAGTTCCGCCCCGGCGGCTGCACCATGGGCCTCCTGCATCCCTTCTGACTGGTTTCTCCTCTGTTCTTGACCCAGGGCCTGAACAGCATGTTTGAGGTGTACCTGGTGGGGAACAACTCCCACCACTTCATCATCTCCCCCACCTCCGTCCAAGGGAAAGCAGACATTCGCATCCGGGTGGCCATCCCCTTGGACTACGAGACGGTGGATCGCTATGACTTCGACGTAAGACCCCACTCGCTATCTCCTTGGCCGGGGTAGGGGGGTTTCAGGGGAGGTGGGGGGTGACAGTGAACCCTTAAATCCCCCCTTCCACCTCTCCCCACCCTTCCCTGTGGATCTGGCTCAGAGAAGCCCACTGAGCCATAGCGGGGGCTGGGTTGGGATGAGCAAAGGCCCCAGGGTAACTTGTAGGACAGGGGTTCCGGCAGCATGTGGGAGCTCACTCAGGCCCTGCTTTGCACACCCAGCTCTTTGCCAACGAGAGTGTGCCCGACCATGTGGGCTATGCCAAGGTGAAGATTACCCTCATCAATGAGAATGACAACCGGCCCATCTTCAGCCAGCCACTGTACAATGTCAGCTTGTACGAGAATGTCACCGTGGGGACCTCTGTGCTGACAGTCCTGGTGAGTCCCCGCTTCCCTGCAGGGCCACTGAGCTCTAGGGCCAACCATGGGGAGGCAACCAGACAGATTTTTCCCTAGGAATCTGGGCAAAAGGGTGTCCACGGCCCCCAGCTGCTGTGGCATTGGTGTGTCAAATCATCCGGACTCTTCTCAAAGGGGCTCCTTGGCCAGGACAGCGCTGTGGAAAAGGGGCCAACCTAAAGGAGGGCGAGATGGGGCCAAGGACGGTTTGGTTCTTTGCCTTGTCCGTGAGAGGGACTGCACCTGGGGGAGCCAGGAGCCCTGGGCGTGTTCTTGAATGGGGACAGGTGCCAGCCAGCTCTGAGGAGGGCGGCCTTCCCCATCTGAGCACAGATACGAAGGAAGAATGGACTGTTGGTGGACACTTGGCATTGCCAGCTGCCCTTGGCTTGGACTTTGACAAGGGGCCCCTCCCAGTGTCCGTTTGTATCAGTCAGGACTCTTAGTTGCAAGGGACACAAACTCGTGTTTCAAGCGAAAAAAAAAGGATTAGCTCATGTAACTCAAAAGTCCACGTGATTTTAGGCAGGGCTGCATCACTCAGCTGAGCAGGAACCTGGCTTCTGCATTGGGCTCTGCATTCTTTTGCATTGGCAGAGAGGGTCACCACCACCCTTTGGCTGACTTCTTAGCAATCTGCCAACTGGAGTGGGGAGAAAGATTCCTTTTTCAGTCATTCTAGCAGCCCCAGAGCTGATTCTCATTGATCCAACTTGTTGGGTCATCCTGGGGCCAGTCATCATGATTCGCAGAGTCCAGAGATCCGTAAGTCATACTCCCCATAGTGGCCAAGGGTTGGGGTAAGCCCCATCCAAATTATATGGGCTGAAAATGGGAGGGGGCTGTTCAAAGGGGGTTCTGTTAGAAGAAGAACAAGGGTTGGTTGCTGAACAGATCAGAGTGGTAGGTGTGTGTTACACAAGCTCAGGGCCTTGCCCGGAGTAGGTGCTCAGTAATCATTATGGTGTGTAACTCGCTACTGCTGCCACCCCCCTGTCCACTCACAGGGGCCCAGAGTCCTCGCTTCTATTTCTTGCTTTATCCTCACGCCAAGCAGAGACATTAGCTACAGATCTACGCCCCCTACTCTGAAGTGTGTTTACTCTACAGACAGATGGTATGAAACTGTATTGAACCCCCAGGCCCTTCCTATCTGACAGTTATAAATTTTTCAGACAGATGTGTAGCCGAGCGGGCTATCAGACGTAAACAATAAGCGCTGGCTGTTTTCTTCCCCGCTCGTTCCCAGCCTGTGGCTCTGCTGGCTTTCACAAGGCTCCCAGTAATCAGTCACCTGGAGCTGGAGGCCCCATGGACCCCCACTCCCCACCCCCAACAGCCCCTAGGTGCTGGGCCTTCTGGACCCAAAGAAAGTATCTTCAAGCCACCCACCACCTTTGAATGTCAGGGTGAAGTACACCCAGCCTGTGATCAGAAATCTCAAACTGGGGAGACCCCACCCCCACAGGTCTGGGACCATGTGGCAGAGACTTTGGGTGTCAGGGCCAGGTGTGCTGGAGCGGGAAGGCATACCTCTTGGCTGGTGGCCTGTTGCTGGTGCCAAGGACGATGGGTCGATCTTGATCCTGTCTGGGGCTGGCCCTGGAGAGTATGTCCTCAAACTGGGCCTCTTCAAGCGCTGGAGCAGTTTCTTGATCTGTGCGGACCCTGCCTGCCTGGCGCCCACAGCCCCTTCTCCGGTTCCTCTCCCAGGCACCCTGGAACGTTCTGCAGACGAGTTCTGCCTCTGAGGCTGCCTGGGGGTCTCTGTCCAGGGCTGACTCGTCTGGCCAGGCTTCATCTCCTAAGTCTGTCTGTCTAAACTTGGCCCACCTCCTCTCAGCCCGCCAGCCCCAGGGCTTGTGAAATTGTACAGACACAAGGGTGCTATTTCACCCAGTGATGAGCTGTAGCCGAAGGTTATGCTCCTAACATTGCTCAGGACCTAAAGTGAAATGGTGTGAGCCCTGGTCTCGCTGTCTTTACTATGTGCTGGACTATTCATGTCACCTCTAAGAAAGCCTTTACTTCCACATCTGCAAAATGAGCATGAGACCAGACTCCCCCCCCCCCCCCACCCCTCAAGGCTGCTATCAAAATGTGTGAACAATGGAGGTGACCCCCACCCATCATCATCTCCCGATCTCCCCAAGGTGCTTCCAGAGCTCCTAATAGGTAGTGAGTTCCGTGGCCACACCACCCATACCTACCGCCCTTTCTCTCCTCAGACCCAGGTCAGCCCGATCTCTCCAGCTCCTTCGCTGAAGTTACAGCTGCCTGCTCAGGGACTGTGAAATTCCTTCTCCCTGACCTTTTCTGGGATGTTATTAAACTGCTTCATGGGCAGTTGTGTCAGAAAAAGAGCTATGAAGAAAAGGAAAACGTTTTAATTTGCACTGAAGGCCTCCCCAACCCCCAGCCTAGCATGGCCGTTTCTGTGACTCGTGGCTGCTCTGGAGGAAGGCAGCAGTTTCACGGCTGGGCAGGGGAGCCAGCATAGGAAGGGACTGTCACCTCCAGCCTGGGGGTCCTAGCTGGGGTGATAGGGCTGGGCCTGCTCACTTCCCTGCTCCCTGGTTCCCCTCCAGCAGGTCTTGAGGCTCCTATGGCCCCTGTTACAACAAAGTGAGTCTCCACTGGTGGAGAGGAAAGAGTGGGATTGATGGTTCAAAGGCTTGACCTAGAGCTCCAACTCCTTGGATGACTAGGGCAGAAACTGCTTCCCTTTGCAGTACCTCATCTCTAAAATGAACAGGATGGATGAAAATGTGTCTCTGGTCCTTCCTAGACCTGGTGCCTGGGACAGTCATGCCCAGAGGCAGGGGGATAGCTGAGATGACCTCTGAGGACTGCTCCTACTGTTGCTACTGCTGCTATAACACTCATTTCAACAGCTGTCATTACTGAGGACTAGCTATAAACCACGCACCTGACGTGTGTCATTTCTAACCTAAGTAGATGCTGTCATTCTCTATCCGGGTGAGAAAACTGAGGTGTAGGGAGGTTCGGTAACGTACTTGGGGCCCCAAGGCTAGTAAGTGATTGAACAGAAATTCACAAAAAGACAGCCAGACCCCAAGCTCTGAAGTCCTAGCCTGCCCGTCCAGAAGGCTCTGTGCTGGACCATTGAGCCTGTCTTTTCGGTAATGTTCAGAGCTGAGGGGAAAGAGGGGAGCTGAAAAGTGCTCTCTGCAGGACTCAGGGGAACAGGCAACAGGGTTGCTCCAGGCACCGTGTTCCTGGGTAACACGCTGGACCCTCAAGAACCTCTGGCACCACTAGGTGAATTTCCAGCTCTCTGGGTCCCAAGCCACTCAGGGGTCAGAGCTAAGTAAGCAGCTTTTCATTGCCGGGAAGACCAGGTCAGGGAGACTGGAGCACGTAGCCCAGGGAAGCAGGAATCCCAGGAAGCACAGAGCAGTCTTCATGAGGAAAGGCTTCCTGGAAGGAGGGGCATGCAAGACGAATGTCAGTGGAAGTTGGTCCTCTGAAGGGTGACCACACAGCGGAGGGATGTGCAGGGATGCATGCACCCACAGGTGTGTGTGGGAGGATATGTGAGGTTGTTTGTGGGGGCTCTGTGTGTATGTGCATGCTCGTGTACGTGCATTCTCTTGTGCCTGGGCATGTACCTGTGTATGCAGCTGCATACACTCATGTGTATGTATATAATGCACACATCCGTGTGCATGCAGGTTCCTGTATGGTGTTGGTGGCTCTCCATCCTCTGAGTTGTGTGGTGTGGTCCCCTCTCATATCCCCAGGCTACTCTGATTCTCACCTTCCAGTCCTGCCTTCTGACTTGACAATAGGAGTCAAGTGGGAAGACCCTGTGGAGTCTTCCTGGGATTCCGCTGGGCTTAGGCAGCCCTACAGCCTGACCATCTGGTACCTAGGGCCTAGCAGAGTTTGTGGGTGTTATTGGACAGTAGAAGAGCAATTGAACCATTCATTTATTCAACAATTTTTTTAATGCCTCCCATGTGCCAGGTACATGGCCCTGAGGACACAATGGTGCAGTGAGTCTTGCCTTCATGAAGTTTATAGTCTCCTGAGAAAGCCTAATGTGCGTACTTGAAAAATGAATCTTTTCATATTACTTGCTATAAATATGATATAGAGATCTGGGAGCTATGAATACCTGACCTTCACTGGGGTCAGGGAAGGCTTCCCCAAGGAAGTGGCAATTGAGTAGGCATTAACAGGGGACCAAGGGGAGGGAAGAAGCACACTGGAGAAAGTGGGAATAGCATGTGCAAAGGCCCTGCAGCTGCAATGCAGTAAAGAGGATTTGCTGTGCCGCAAGGTGCAGTCCTGCTTCTATGAGGCAGATGGGACTCAAGTGCCTCTCTTTCTCCTGAATTACCACCTACCCCAAACATAACTACTGTTCAGATAGTGGAGAAGTCCTGTATCAAACTATCCACATTCTCTTACCTATTCCGTCCTAGCTGCCCAGGGTAAGCATTTGGGAAACGGCTGGCAGAGGTTGTACATGGGATGTGCAAGGAGCCAACCTGGCCTCCCTGCAATATAGAGCTCATGCCCCCAGATTTATTCTGTGTCCCCAGGGCATCGAGAGAGGAGTGCTGAGGAGGAGCAGTGGCCAGGAGGGAAGTTACTCCTGGGGCAGTTGTATGGCATTCCAGGCCTTCTGTCCCTACTCCGGGCAGGGATGGGCTCAGCAGGAATGGGCAGATGGTCGGACCATCAGACAGGACTGGATTATTCTCCAGGCAGAGGAGTCAAAGCAAGGAGAGGCACATAGGAACTCTGCGTGGGCAGGTGTGGGGCCCCCGGGCAGATCCCGGTCTGCTCAGCCCTCAGGTAGAGCACCCACCAGGCCACCGAGTGGCCTCATGGGGCTGAAAGGCACAGCTCCTCTCTCCCCTCGCTGCCCCTCTTCCCAGCCTGTCCTTGGGAGGCTGGTACTGTCCCCGTCAGGGTCAGTCCTCTAGGACTTGTGTTACTGGAGAATGGGGTCCTCCTTGGCACTGTGTCCAGGTTCTTGGCGTCCCAAACAATGAATTGAGTGAGACACCGAAGTACAGGGGTGAAAGAGAAGTTTACTGACAAAGTAGTGAAAGTACACTTCCAAGAGACGGAGGTGGCCTTGAGCAAGCAGAGTGGCTCAGAGGGCCCCGATTACGGGGTCTGGACAGTCTTATCCTTTTTTTTGCTAAATTTATTGGGGTGACATTTATTGATATCGATTACATTGTTTCCAGGTGTACAATTCTACATTACATTGTCTATACATCATATTATGTGCTCACCACCCAGAATCAGCTCACTTTCCATCACCATGTCTTTGATTCCCCCTCCCTACTCCCCCTCCTCATCTCTCCCACCTACCTCCCCCCTTACCCTCAGGTAACCACTAAACTATTGACTGTATCCATGAGTCTGTTTCTTTGTTACTTTCAGTTTTATATTCCACCTATAAGTGAGGTCATATGTTTCTTGACTCTTTCAATCTGACTTATTTCACTTAACAAGATGGTTTCAAGGTCCGTCCATGTTGTCACAAATTGCTGTATTTCATCTTTTCTTATGGCTGAGTAGTATTCCATTGTGTAAATGTACCACAGCTTCTTTATTCAGTCATCTATCAGAGGACACTTTGGTTGATTCCACGACTTGGCCACCGTGAACAGTGCTGTGATGAACATTGGGGTACATATGTCTTTGCGGATTAAGGTTTTCAGGGTTTTGGGGTAGATACCCAGGAGAGGGATTGCTGGGTCATATGGCAATTCCATTCCTAGTTTTTTTTGAGGAATCTCCACACTGCCTTCCACAGTGGTTGTACCAATTCTTATTCTTTTTCTTAGAAGAGATTACACCCTTCTGGGTGTGTGGTCTTTTGATTGATGGGGGCCATTACATCACCTTTATTCACCTGTGTAAGTTCCTTCCCAGAGTTCATTCTGACCTAATATTAATTAACTTCTGGGCATATGTATGATATTATAATGATGGCATAATGAGGCTTAGGTAGAAGGTGGGTTCTATGGAAGGGGACCCGAGATCCCCCTACTCTCGCTGCCTGCCTAACTTTTCTCTTAAGAGACGTGATCCTCCAAAGCTCTATGGGAAGCTGAGGGGCTGAAGGTCTCCTCTTCTACATTTACTTCTTGCTCAGTGTGGTTGTTGTCCCTGCCTCCTTGGGGGGGGGGGGGTGTCACAGAGCTCTCCCCCTTACTAGGCTAAAAAGGTGGGGGGGTCTCAAGATCCTTCTCAAAGGCAGCGTTGACTGCTGTGGTTGGGATGGTCTGGAAGCCTCCCTGGAGCATAATTCATATGCTGATGCCCTAGATGAGGAGAAACTGATTCAATTAATGAATTTGAAAACATTGGTCCAAAAACAGACTCTTGGGTCATTCTCTGCCCAGGAATTGAGTCTGAAGGTCCAGAAAGAATACTTGGCTATAATCAACAACACAGATCACAGGCTTCAGGATCATTAGGTTGATGTCTGGCACATACAGATTCCTGGACAGTTCACTAAGGCTGGAGACAGGGCACATTTGGGGAATACACTGAAAAGGAGACCAGAAATTTCTATAACGGGGCCCCTATCACTGAAGTGGGAAGAGCAGTGCCTGGTCAGCGCACATGGGTAGATTGTTGGGAGACCCCATGGTGGGGACGGGTATATAAATAGTTAAGGGCTGATAGACTAAAGGAGTGGTTTTTATTATCGTTAGCCTTACAAGGCCCTGGCCTGGCTGCCCTCTGCCCCTTCAGCCTGTGTCCAAGCCCAAGCTCTACCAAGGTGGGCCCTTGACAGGCCTGCTCCCTGCTCTGTGGGCTGGGGGACGCCCCGATGGGATCCTCCCAGGAGGGTGGTTGTGAGAATTGGGTGGACAGTTCGTGAAGGCACTCAGCATGGAGTCTGGCCAGGAGTGCGCTCTGAGAATGCCAGCAAGTTTTGGCCAGCCTCCTGCCTGAGGCTTCAGGGAGTGGGAACACCACACTCAGAGTTGTGGCCCTGCCCTAGGGCAGCCATGAACCCCGGGCAAGTCAGTAAGCCTCTGGGTCCCTGGTGTCCTCATTATTAAGTGAGACAAGTGGGTAGGGTGCTGCTTCAGGAACTCTGGCGCCCCAACTCTCTAATTCCCGCTCACTGTGCCTGAGAGGAAAGGGGAGTCACTCTTTTCGAGTTTTACCCCTCCCCCTGACGCAGACATGCTTCCTGTGCCGCCCCGACCCCCCCCCCCAGAGTCCCTCACTCACCCACTGGCCTCCAGAGCTCCCTCCCCTGTCCCTGCCTGTCTGGAAGTGTGCTGAAAATTCCCCAGGCCTTCAGCTCCCTGCGCCCGGAGTGGACCAGCTTGTCCTCCCGGATCAGCTTGTCCTCCCAGTCCAGCCTGGCCTCCCGGCCCACCCCGTCTACAGACAGCCCTGCTGCTGCTTCTCCCCTTCTGTCCTCCTCCACCCACAGTCCTACCACTGACACCAAAAGGAGCAGGTGTGTCGTGATGGCACCGCCCCAGGCTGACCCTGGTGAAGGCCAGCCTCCACCCCAGTGGATGATCCCTGGGGCTCCTCACCCTGCGGGCTCAGGGACACCTCTCACCACCATGTCGCTGAATGGAAGGAGTCTATTAAAGCGCAGGTCTCACCCGAGTGCTGGGAACCCGGTGGTCCAGCCAGGGGGTCGGGGCAGGCCAGTCCCCTGCCTAGGTCTCTGGTAGTGCTCCCTGGTCCCTCTGGGCTCCTTTAGGTCCTGCTGCTCTGCAACCTGAGGGCTCACCTCCCAGCTGCATCAACCCCTGCCGGAGGGAACCCTGGCAGGGAGCAAGGCTTTGAAACCAGTGAGAGCTGGGTTCAAGTCCTGCTCTGCAAGCCCGGGCTGATGCTTGGCTGTTCGTGACCCTCCATCCCAGAGTTTGCTGTGGGACGATAGCATCTACCCCGCGATGAAGCAAGGTGGGCATTTAGAGCCCTTGGTGCATTAGAAAGCACTGGGAGAATGGCAGGTGTTGCCAGGGCAGTTGTTGGTATTCTTATCCACCACAAAGGCTCCATCCCATTTGGGGGTCAGTGGCGCTTAAACTTAGGTATCTGAGTTCCTGGGTTGTCTGCCTTTGGCTCCAACTTCACTGGACACCAGATCCTCTCAAATTGACACACTAGTTGAGTTTTTGTCCCTGCTCAACCAGGGAATCTGAAACCCGGGCCCCAACCTCAGGAGCAGGAGACAGAGAAAGATTCCATAAGGACAGAGGAGAAGGTAGAGGGAGGCAGACAGCAGATGTGACGGGAGGGCTGACATCAAGGGCGTGCAGCCTGGGCATTTGCTCAGGGAACTGGACTTAGGAGGCCCCACACTTGGTGATGCTCTGCTGTCACCATCCTGGAATTCTGAATTTTTGAAAAAGGAGCCCCGTGTGTTCACTTTGCAGTGGGCCCTGCAAATTATGTCACTTGCCCAGATCCTAGGGCGTCATAATCTCAGCCCTAAGGAGCTCCGTGGTTCTCCACTCTTTTCCTCTGTTGGATCACGCAGTCGGTGCTCCTCGGTAAATGGTGGCTTTGCGCCTTGCTCTGAGCAAGGGCCACCGAGCTTGTTTCCATTCCGATTGTTACATAGGAAACGCCCACGCTGGACTGCATAAAGCAACAGCGATTTCTTATGCTCACGGATCCAGTGGGTCAGGAGTACGGAGGGCTTGTCTCTGCATCTCAAAATCCGGGGGTGACTACAGCAGCTGGAGGTGCCTCCCTCCGATGTCTGGTGCTAAAGGTCTGGCTCAGCTGGACTGTCACCTGGGTCCCTACATGTGGCCTCTGCCACATGGCACAGGCATCTTGGGCACAAGGTTCTGAGCACACACCTCAGAAGAGGCCTCTGGGGAACCAGTCAGAAGCTGGCCTTTTCTGAGTCACACAGCATCCTTTCTGGTGAATTCCATTGGTTACAGAGAATCAGTAAAGCAAGTTCAGATTCAAGGGGAAGGGAAGTAGATGCTCCCCCAACTCTAAATGGGAAGCATATCAAAGAATATACACAAATGTAGAGTCTCTGTAACCACTCAGCTCATTTAAATTCAGTGCCCTTTACTTCGATGTCACAGATGAGCATGGCCCTGGGAGATAGCAAGTTCCCTCTCCTTTTTCTGGATATTGTGCAAAAAACAAACAAAAAAACAAGCAGAAGGGAGGGACCCTTCAAATCTCTTTCAGCTTGATAAGAGCTTTCCATGAATAGTGATAGGAACAGAGGGAGAAGCATAATCCCTGCTGCTCCCTGCTGCTCCCAGGCACCCTTTGGCCAAGAAGGTTCCAGTGCCTAGGCCTGGGTTGGCATTCAAGGCCCCTGCCCCAGCCCTGAGCTGCTTTCCAGCCCTCTGTCCCGCTGCACTCCTCACACCCCTTCTCTCCTGCCTGAGCAGCCTCCCCAGCTCCCTGCACACTCCCTGCACACTCCCTGCGTTTCTGCCTACTCTACTCCCACTTCTCTCCCTCCCTCCCCTCTGAGACTGTCAAGAGCCTGCTGACCCTAAGATAATGAACAAGGAAATACAGAGCAGGTCAGATGGGATCAGTAGAGCCATGGGAGAAATATAGCCCCACAGGATGGGGAGTGGCATTCTTACTGCGTCCTTTCACTTAAGTCCTCAAGGAAAGCAGGCCTCTCACAGAAGGTGACATTAGTGCCTAGGTGGGTGGGGTCCAAGAAAGGGCTGCCCCAGGCAGAGGGGCTGCAGGTCAAAGGCTTTCAGACAAGAGCCTGGCCTTGCAGATGGCTAAGCAGAGAGGAGGAGGGAAGGTGACTGAATGGGACAGGGAGCCCATCCTTGGGAGGTGACTGAGCTGAAGAGAGGCTGGATGGATCACTGTAATTGCTTTGTGGAGAATGCAAGAGGAGAGAGAGACAGGGTGGAAGATGGGAGACCAGGTGAGAGATACTAGCTCCAGGTGGCAGGAGAGGGGGAGAGGTGGAAGATTCTAGAGGCCTCCCTCTGCCATACGCTCCTCTCCCAGCTCATTCTCAGGTCTGGACACCGGTTCCCCACTTCTCTCCAGGCCCCTGTCATCACCTAACTGCTCAGGCAGGCCCTGCGCCTCCAAAAACACTGCAGTGGGCAGACGACCCTGGGTTGCAGCCCTGTCTCAGCTTCTTACCACAGGTTGGCCTTGGGTTTCAGGCCCCTCTATTCTCATATAAAATGGGGAGCATCTTCCCATCTCAGCAGTGTTGTGGAATCGGGTATGCTTACACACAGCAAATGCTCCCATATGAGTCCCAGCGCCTGCTGCGTGCCAGGCATGGGGCTACCTGTGCTAGAGCCGTGGCCTCTCCCTCTTCTAGTAGCATTGGTTCCACTTGATTCTATTGTTGTATAAAGCCGGTGACAGAAATTGCCAACATGAGTTATTAGCAAGCCTGGGAGATAACACCCACCGATGGGCAAGCCCCATCCAGAAACTTCAGCAAAACCCAACAGAGGCCGGCAGGTCAATGCGGGAAAAGCGGATCTGGCCTCCCTCCCTCCTGAGCACAGTCCCCTGGACCCCTACCTGCGTTCTCTCTCCCCACCCCCTTCACGGCAGGCATCTTAATTGATCTCATTGTTCTCCAATCCCTGGAGACCTGAGACTCCAGCTGTGCTTAAACAGAACAAAATCTCTTCCAATTTCCCCACCATTTAAAAGAAAATTGAATTCTTTATCTGCAGCCTGGGGAGGGGAGGCGGGAGGGAACACACTAGTAAATAGTGCAGAGGTCACCGCAGCCCACTCCCAAGCTGTGCGAGGAGGAAGGCCTTTGTAGACAGACCCTCCCCCATTTGGGGGGTGTCGAGGCTGTTCTTCTGGGCCCCTTAAATCTACTCTTGGATTCATCCCTAATCGCAGGACTGGGATGGTGCCAGCCAGGAGCTGGGAGGAAGCCGGGCTGGCTGACGGTGATTGACGGTCTGAGTTCCTCTGTCTGTCAGGCCTCAGTGCTCCTAGGCTGTGTTTATCTCTCTAATCTAAATATCAATCCGTAAAACCAAAGTGGGATGGAATGAGAGGTAGAACTGGCGCTAAGGAGAGAGAGCGCACACAGCTGGCTGCCGCCTGCCACCACCACCCTGGCCTGGTGGAAGGAGCCAAGGCAGGCCTGTGGGTGGGGAGTTGCAGGGAGCTGCCTCTGGGGGCTCAGGCTTGGGTCAGGATGGAGAGCCGGGGCTCCCCCACTTCTGCCCCTGAAGTGGATTTTCCCAGACTGTGTTTAAGGTCTGACAGTTTCCAGCCATTTTGTCACTCAACTAATTGATTTTTGGCAAATTGCCTGTCCTGCCGTTGAGGCACCTCCAGAATCCCGTCTGTCAGTGGTAGGAGAAGCTCAGCCGCCTCTGACCTTTGCCAAAAACAAACAAATAAACAAATACCCAAGAGGGTACTTGTCCATCATCACAACCCTGGTGAGCAGGTGTTGAGAGGTTGGTCAATGCCAACTAGTTCACAGTGTTTTACTCACGTCTTCTGTGCCCATTGTATCGAAGAAAGGAACAGAGGGCCAGAGAAAGTAACCTGCCCAGATTCAGCCAGCTAGTAAGTGGCCAAGACAGGATTCAAACCCGGGTCTGTCGGGACTCCAAAGCCCCCCGGTCTCCCTCCCGTTGGCTGGTCACCATCAGGTGCCCACTCCCACACTGGGCTCCAGCCTGTTGCTGGAATCAGCCATCTTCAGAGTCGAGGAGGTAGGCTGAGCACTGGTCTGGGATGGGGACCCACTCAGTCACTGGGTGACCTTGAGCAGGTCGCTGGCTCCCAGGGCTTCGGTGTCCTCGTCTGTAAAGTGAAGGTGTTCTCCTGGACACCCTGTAAGGCTTCCTATGACAACATGGGACCATCTGTCCCCAGACAGTCCCCTCCCATGCCTGTCAGAGTCACCCTTCTGTGAGTTAGCTGCTGGTTGTTCCTGTTCAGGCAGTTGCTCAGAGGACACCAGAGTGAAGAAAATGGACCCCCTGGACGAGGGAACAGTGGGTAGCTGTAAGTGGCAAGAGCCAGAATGAGTTCTCACATGCACAAACCAAATGCCTATACAACGTCCACCTATGCCAGGTGCTGGGAGGGATAGAGCCATAGCAGCCACCAGGGCCTAGGTCTGAGGGTCTGTCCTAGGAGTAGCTGGGAGAAAGCTGAGAGAGCAGACGGAGTCTGGACAAGGGGTCAGCACAGAGGTGCAGGGAACAATTGAGCTGGGCCTGTGGGTTCGGGGTGGCTTAGTCTCTCTGCACAATCCTTGTAGGAGGGGATAACAATTGTGGTTGCTGACAGCTTAATTCTGGAATGGCTCAAAGTCCCATGTGCCCATTGTTTATTTAGTGTTTTTCAGAAACATTTTTAGGGATGCTGGGATAGCTCAGCAGTTGAGCGCTTGCCTCCCAATCACAAGGTCTGGGGTTTGATTCCCGGCCCTGGCCCTTGCAAACCCATATGCTGAACTGCTCTGCAACTGGTAACCACTGGGATGGCTCCATGGCGAAGGTTCTCACCTCCCAGGCAGGAGGCCCCTGGTTTGGTTCCTACCCCACACAGCCCCACATCCACCTGTGTGGAATGAAACTATGTCACAACCAATAATGTACAACTATGGAGACTGCTCTGGGCCCTCCCCTCTTCTCTCTCCCTCCCTCTCCCACTCCCTCTCTCCTCTACCTTACCTTCTTTCAAACAATAAAAATAAATCTTAAAAGAAACTTTTAAAACCATGATTCATAGTAAAAACTACATTTAACATCATGGCCCAGGACATATACACATTTGTGTCTATAACAAAACAATACTTCCTTGCTATATGTAAGAAGACATCCTAATATGTTCTATTTTATGCTACTAGATTTCATCTTTTTTTTTAAGTTAAGATTTATTTTATTGTTTTGACAGAAAAGGGGGAGGGCCCAGAGCAGTCTCCATAGTTAATACATCATTAGTTTTTGACATGGTTTCATTCTACACAGGTGGGCGGGGGCCACACAGGGCAAGAGCGGAATTGGGGGCCTCCCGTATGGGGAGCACACCCAAGCTCTGCATATTGGGTCTGCACGGGCTGGGGCCGGGATGCAATCCTCAGACCCCAGGGCTGCAAGAAGAGTGCTCAACCTGCTGAGCCATACCGACTGCCCTGAGATTTCATCTTTTATGAGAACTTTTAAGATCTACTCTCTTAGCACCTTCCAGATATGCAATATACTATTGTGAATAATATAACCACCATGCTCTATATTATATCCCCGTAGCATATTTACTTTATAACTGGAATTTGATACCTTTTGACCACCTTCACTCATTTTGTTCACCCCCGCCTCTGGCACTGACTAATCCTTTCTATCTGTAAAGTCAGTTTTGTTTTGTTTTCAGATACCAAATATAAATGAGATTCTATGGTATTTGTCTTCCTCTGATGTATTTCACCTAGCATTAATGCCCTGCAAGTCCATTCATATTGCCCCAATGGCAAGATTTCCTTCTTTATGACTGGATAATATTCCATCGTGTATATATACCACATCTTTATTCATTCATCCACTGATAGACACTTAGGTTGCTTCCATGTCTTGGCTATTGTGAATAGTGCTTCAATGAACATGAGGTACATATATCCTTTTTGTTTTTTTAAGATTTATTGTATTGTTTGAGAGGTGAGAGAGAGATACAGAGACAGAGAGAAGAGGGGAGAGCCCAAAGCAGTCCACAGCTGTATACCATTAGTTGTGACATAATTTCATTCCACACAGGTGAATGTGGGGCCATGTGGGGTGGGCACTAAACTGGGGGCCTCCCACAGGGGAGGCCAGAGCCTGAGCCACCAAGCTATCCTGGTGGTTACCAGCAGTGCCTCAGTCCAGCACATGGGCTCGCACAGGCCGGGGCCGAGACTGGATCCCTGGAACTGGTGGTTGCAAGGCAAGCACTCAACTTGCTGTGCTATCCTGACGTCCCCTATCTTTTTGAGTTAGTGTTTTCATTTTCTTCAGATAAATACCAGCGGTGAAATTGCTAGCAAGTATGGTAATTTTCTTTTTAATTTTTTGAGGCGGCTCCATACTGTTTTCCATAGTGGCTGCACCAATTTACATTCCTGCCAACAGTGCACAAAGCTTCCCTTTCCTCCAAATCCTCTCCAGCACTTATTTCTTGTCTTTTTGATGATAGTCATTCTAACAGTGTGAGATAATATATAATTTTGGTTTTCACCTGACAATTAGTGATGTTGAGCACCTTTTCATGTATCTGTTGGGAAAATGTCTATTCAGATCCTGTGTCCGTTTTTAATTGGATTGTTTTTTTTCCTATTGAGTTGTGTGAGTTTTTTAAATTTTTTTTGGTATTAACCTCTCATCAGACATATAATTTGCAAATATTTTCTCTCATTCAGTATGTTGCCTTTTCATTTTGTTGATGGTTTTCTTTGCTGAAGGAAAAGGAAGCTTTTAGTTTCCACTTGTTTACTGTTGCCTTTGTTTTCCGTGTCAATTACAAAAAAAAAATCAAGACTGAAACCAACGTCAAGAAGGGCTTACTGCCTGTTTTCATCTAGAAGTTTTATCGTTTCAGGTCTCACATCCAAGTCCTTAACCCATCTTGAAGTGACGTTTGTGTGTCGTGCAAGCTAGCGGTCTAGTTTCCCACCACCATTCATTAAAGACTGTCCTTTCCCCGTTGTATATTCTTGGCTCCTTTGTCATAAATGAATTGGCCATATATGTATGTCTTTATTTCCGGGCTCTCTATTCTGTTCCGTTGATCTCTATGTCTGTCTTTATACCCATCCGCACTGTTACTGTTTGATTACTACAGCTTTGTATGTAGTTTGAAATCAGGGAGCGTGATGCCTTCAGCTTTGTTGTTCTTTCTCAAGATTGCTCAAGATTGCTTTTATTCTTCAGGGTCTCGTGGTTCCATACAAATGTTAGGATTGTTCACTCTATTTCTGTGAAAAATGCCATTGAAATTTTGATAGGGATTACATTGAATCTGTAGATTGCTTTGTGTAGTATGGACATTTTAAAAATACCAATTCTTTCAATTCATGAGCATTGAATATCTTTCCATTTGTTTGTGTCTTCCTCACTTTCCTTCATCAATATCCAATAAATTTTGCCCCATTGTTTTCTATTTTATTGTTTTGTTTTTTTAATGCTAGTCATGACCCATTAAATTGATTTCATCACTAACAAATACATGGTTACCTAAGTTTGAACACCTCTAGAAGGAGCCTTCTCTACTTTACTATGTAACAGTGATGATGATGATGATATCAATTTATGTTTCTCAAGTGCTTACAATAGGGGATAGAGTAGCAAAGACCCCAGGTTCCTGACTTAAAGCACCTAGGTTTTTCCTGACTTACACATTTCTGAGTTACATGACTTTGAATAAGTTACTTGTATCAGCGAAGACCCAATATTATTTAAACAAGATCAAAGTGTATTTCTCTCCTATATAAATGCAATTTAGAAGGGAACAGCCTTGGGTGGGTCTTTCAAACCCTTTCCCACTATTCCTAGAGTATAGCTCTCGTCTTCCTGGTCCAAGATGGTTGCTAGAGTTCCAGCCTTCACATCCATATTCCAAGCTACAAAAAGGAGGAAAGGAAGAAGGACATGCTCTCCCTTGTAAAGAGACATCCTAGAAATGTCCTGCAAACTTCTACTTTCATCTCATTGGCCAGAAGTTAGCCATATGGCTGTGCTTTTCCACAATAGAAGTTGGGAAGTGCAATGTTTTAGCCAGACAGTTCTGTGCCACCTAAAAATCAGTTTCTATTAATTTGAGAAAGGGAGCATGGATGTTTATTCCCTGCCAAAGAGCCTCTGTGTGACTCAGTTTCCTCTTCTGGAAAACAGTGCTGATGATAGTTCCTTATAGATTTGTTGAGGGGTGGTTCCATGAGATAATACATGTAAAGAACTTACCACAGTGCCTGCCACAGACTAAGTGCCAAACAAATGATAGGTACTAATATTAAGTGCCTGGCACCAAGCTAAGTGCCTCACATGTGTTACCTCATTGAATCCCCACAGCAACCTGGAGAGGGAGAAATTAGCCTTATCACTTTATAAGTGAAAGCACTGAGATTCAGAGAAGTTAGGTGTTTGCCAGCAGTCACACCTGTGGAAGGGACAGAGCCGAGGCATGAGTCCTCTCTGATGCCAGAGTCCTTTTCCTTAACCATGAGGCAACACGCCCGCTTCTTGGAGACTGAACCCCTCCCCAAGAGCCTGAAGAACCCAGGGGGCCAATTGGTATGAAGGGACACAAACTGAACCCCAGGCCAGAGCGTACTCTGCCTGCCCAGACCCCTGATGAGGGTACCCCTTGCCCAAGAGGGAACACGACCAGGACAGAAGGCCCCTGCAGTGCAACCTTGGGCTCTGAAGATCAGGGTCTTCAGTCCGCTGAATAAGCCTGCCCAAGCCCCTTTTCTCAGCAAGCCTCAATTTTTCCAAAATGAAGAGAATACTGCAAAATTCCCTCCACCTTCTGGGAACAGTTTTAAAACAAGGAGGCCAGAGTGTTTTGAACTCCTTGGGACACAAATGTTATAAATGAGATATGCTGCTCGCCTCAGCGCATGTCTCTGTTAGAACATCTGACTCCTCGGGGTGGGGTGGGCAGGGCTGCTTCTCGGGTCTGAGTATTCCCAGCATGCCCTCCCCACCCTGCACTCCCACGCAACACCGGGCTCTCTGGCCGCCAAGCCCTCGGCTGGGCTGGCCCAAGAGAGGGAGGGGCTGGCGCAGTAAGCCCCTGCTAGTTTCAGAGATCATGGGTGATTTATAGCTTCTGTGTCAGACTTTGACCTTAATTTCTTCTGTTGTTGCGGGGCTGTAAAGTTCATTCGGGACCTGGCAGAGTGATGGAGATGTCAGGTGGGCAATCGTGTGGGTATTTAATCTGTCAGATGTGTGGCTTGCCATTTAGGGCAACAACAAGAGAAGGTGGAATCAATAGGGTTCGTTAGTGAGTAGCACGTGCCAGGCCAATGGCAGCGGCACGGGGGCGTGCCACCCACACTCCAAGTCACCTTGTAGTGAGGATGTGTCCTGGCACATGGGTGGGACCAGCCCCCACCCACGTACCTCTCCCACCTTCCCACTAGATCTGGAGCTGCCTGTTACAACCCACTGGGGCCAGGGAACAGAGGGAGGGCGGCAGCTTCAGTGTGGAATACAGGGTGAGATCCAGTAATGGGGGAGGCGGTCCCCTCCATGGTTTGGCTGCACCCCCAGGGGGTTGATTGGACTGTCTTTTCTTCCTCCTTCCATCTCCTCTACACATAAGGTCCCACTTAGCTGAGCCGCAGCCATGGTGTCTGTCCCCATGTCTCTCTGTCACCCTCCCCTTCTCATCCTCTACCATACAATCCCTGCCTGATAACGCCCCAGAGAAGCCCTGGTCCCTTCTGATTGTGAATATCTCATTCACCCTGGCCCGCTAGCCACCCGTCCTCCTGCATTCCAGAAAAATGGCTTTCTGCTCCCAGTTTTCTTTGTTTGATGGTCAGATCTGATTTAAGTCCCACGATTGAGTCTTCCTCAGCCCCGAGAGCATGAGGAAACGGACAGGTGTAGAAGGCTTAAGAGTGGGATTGTTTGCTTTTTTTCCTCCGTGTGTGTGTCAGATAGGTGAGGGTTGGAATCCCAGCTGGGCTGGTGACTGACTGTGGGACACTGAGCCCAGTACCTGCGGTCCCTGAGTCCCTGCAGCTGTGGGGGCAGGAAACACAGTGTCTGGCTCAGCCTGTGTGCCCAGTGTCCAGCCTGAGGCCCCTGCCTGGGGTCTGGCTCCCCCCGAAGCAGACAGTGTGCCAAGGACTCGGGGTCGGCAGTTCGCTTGGGAAGTGACCCCAGGAAACTCGGGTGGGAGTTGTGAAACCAGTCGCCCTGGGGCAGCTCTGGTGCTCCGCCCAGTGGGAAACCCAGAGGAGAGGCTGTTCGTGCGCAAGGAGGCCGGGGAACAGGGCCATTGACTCCCAGCCCCCACTGCGTGCCGGCATCTTCCAGGGATGCAACATTCCCTCGTGCCAGCTGCTGCTTTGGGGAAAAAAGAAGCCAGCCGGCTCTCTGTGGGCACTCCCGGGAAGGCAGCCCCGTGGGTGGCGGTGAGCATGGGGGCTGTGCATGGTTCTGGCAGCTTCCACAAGTGGGGCACTTCACGCCTCTCTGAGACAAGGGTAGTATTAGTACTTACCTCCTAGAGTGGGAACGGAAATGTAATGTGTTACTTCACAAAGATTTCTCAGAACAATGCCTAGAATCCAGTGAGGACTCAACAAGGGGGAGCTGTTGTTACTTTTTCTGCATTTATCATTAGTTGGAGTTGCTGCCCCTGTAAAACAGAATTGGGAGTCCTGTCTTGCTGGTTCTTTTAAGGACAACTTAGGGACCAGTCCTGTCAGGTTCCTCACACAGTGCCAGGCCCCAGGCAATGCTCAGCAAGAAAAGGATTTTAGTCATCCCCCCACTTCTGAGGGGTCCCCCACGCTGGTCCTCCAGGCTGTCCCCAATGTCTCCCCAGCAGAAGGGCAGGGGCCCACCAGGCGGCTGCTGGCCTCTCTGACAGCTTTGACATCCCCGTAATTGCTTTCCCACGACTCCTTTAAGCCAGAGCTAGCCAGAGCAATTTGCTCCCCATCAATTTTTATTTCCAAGTTTTTAAAATCAAATGAAGAGGAATGCAGAAGAGCGTAGGGGAACAACACTGTGGTTGCAATAACAACCAAGCAGGGACCCCCCCCCCCCCCCACCTTAAGAGCCCCTGCCAGCTTGGTTCCCATCTCTCTTCCCCAACACGTGGGCTCAGGCTGCCTCCTGAGGGCCCAGCGCCGCTTCCCCTCCGACCGCCTGGCCCGGTGCCGGGCATCCGTGGCTGGGAGGAGAGAACAGTTAGAATTGGGAACGGGACTCCTACTACTAGCTACGCTTAAAAATGTGGAGGACTATGTCCCGGGCATTGGTCCAAAGCACTTTGCACGTAGTACCTCCTTTAATCCTCATAGCCCCCTCCCCCATGAGGCAGGTGGCGTTATTTTGTAGAAGAAACTGAGGCTCAGAGTGGATGTTACTGTGCTTATTCCATCTCCTCTTCTTCCTTTGATCTCTTTCTCCCTCCTCCTTCCTCCCCTCTCCTCTTCACTCCCCTCCTTCCTTATCCCTCCTCCTCTCCTTCTCTTCCTCCTGCTTCCCTTCCCACCCTCTTCTCTCTCTGCCTCCTCCCTTTCTCCTGTGGTCCCCCGACTCTCATCATCATCCCTTCTGGTGCCCTTACCTTCCGAGAAGTCCGTGCACTCAGGATTGGCAGTTGGCTTGTCAGTGGTGGAAAGGACCTCAGAAGCCATCATATATACTCTCGTTTCTTCATTCGGCTCCAGCGCTGGGCAGCCATGGGGAACAAGCCATGTCCCGCCTTCATGAAGCCTACATTCCAGTGGGAGTGCCATTCACCAGCTGCTCCTGCCCAGGCCACGCCCGTCTCCCCCCACCTCCCGCTGAGCCCCAGCTGAACCCCGCCACTCCCCAGCATGCCCCTGCGTGCCCTGCTCCTGCCCCAGTGCCTCTCACCACTGCCTAGGCAACTGCAAAGACCACCTCAGCTCCTAGCTCCTGCTCTGGTCCCAGCAGTCTGTTATCTGAGCAGCAGAGGGGGCTTCTACAAATGCAAATTTGCAAAAGTAAATGAATCCCTGACTGATGAGACTCCAGGCGTGGGAAGGAGCCTGCCTCCAGAGGTCTGGGAAGAGCACCCCTGGCAGAGGGAACTGCTAGTATTAACATGAAGGTTGAAGCAGGAGCAAACTTGGCCCATTAGGAACCTACAGGCTGAGAGACATGGTTCGCTGAGGAGGTCAGAGGCCGCAGAGGCCGGCCCACATCAGACCTCATCGGCCACGCCAGCAGCTTGGATTTTGTCTTCAATGCTCTGGGAGCCTTCTAAGCTGGCGAGTGGTGTCGTGTGTCGTCAGATGCTCTCTCTGGCTCTGGAAGAAGCTGGACTGCCAGTGCCCAAGTACAAGCAGGTAGACCCAGACCAGTCAGCGGGCTGTGCAGCCCGAGGCCCCAAGACCAGAGTCTTACTCAGAGTCCCACAGGCAGGTGGCTGGGGCGGAAGTTGGACCAGCACCAGACCTCTTTGTGCCATTTTGGTGGCATTTTCATGGCTCTGCACATAGCCACACCGCCTTCTGGAGGCCCTCCATGCCTGGTCTTAGAGTGCTGCCTCCCCAGAGAAGCACATGGACGAGCCTCAGGAAGCAGAGCCCAGCCAGGGGAGCGAAGAGGCCCTTTTTGTAAAGATACTCCAAGCACTTTTTTGTTTAAGATTTATTTTATTGTTTTTGAGAGAAGGTGAGAGAGAGAGAGACAGACAGACAGACAGAGATAGAGAGGAGGGTGGAGGGCCCAGAATAGTCTCCATCGTTGTACGTCATTAGTTGTGACGTGGTTTCATTCCATGTCGATGGATGTGGGGCCCCACAGGGTGGAAACTGAATAGGAGGCCTCCTGCTTTGGAGGTGGGAATCTTTGCCACCATCTGCTGGTTACCAGTTGCACCACAGTTCACATCAGTTTACACCAGCTGGGGCTGGGATTCGATCCCTGGACCTCGCAGTTACAAGGCCAGCACTCAACCTGTTGAGCTATCCTGGCATCCCCACTTTGTTTTTAAAGTACAGTTGACTTACAATATTTTATTATTTTCAGGCCTACAATGTAGTGATTCTAAATTTATATTCCTTAGGATGTGATCACACCATACATAGTTATTATGATGAATATTAACTATTTTCCCTACGCTGTACATTACATCCCTGTAACTTTTTTTAGCAACTGGAGGTTTGTACATCTTAATCCCCTTTACCTTTTTGCTCATCCATTTGTTCTCTGTATCTATGAGTCTGTTTTTGCTTTATTTATTCCTTTGTTTTGTTGTTTTGTTTTAGATTCTACATATATCAGTGAAATCATATGGTATTTGTCTTTCTTTGACTTATTTCACTTAGCATAATGCCCTCTAGGTTCATCCATGTTGTTACCAATGGCAAGATCTTTCTTTTTTATGGCTGAGTTATATTCCATTGTGCATATACACCACATCTTTATCACCCATCTGTTGACGGACACCTATTTTGCCTCCAAATCTTGGCTAGTGCAGTGTAATGTTGCAGTGAACATAGGGGTGCACATGGCTTTTCAAAAGAGTATTTTTGGTTTTTTTCTTTGGCTAGATACCCAGAAGTGGAATTGCCGAGTCATGATTGTTCTGTTTTTACATTTTTTGAGGAATCTCCATACTGTGCTCTAGAGTGGCTGCACCAATTTACATTCCCACCAGCAATGCACAAAGGATCCTTTTTCTCCACATTCTCTCCAGCATGTGTTATTTGTTGACTTCTTGATAATAGCTGTTTTGACACATATGAGATAATACCTCATTGTGGTTTTGATTTGCATTTCCCTGATGGTTAGTGGTGCTGAGCATTTTTTTCATATGTCTGATAGCCATCTGTATGTCTCCTTTGGAGAAATGTCTGTTCAGGTCCTCTGCCTACTTTTTAATTGGAATGTATAGCGAAGAGGCTTTGACACAAGTTCCCTGGCAGTTGGTAGTTAGCTGGAGAGAGATCCTGAAGCCTTCCCTGCGCTCAGTACCGGGATTGATTAGCAATGTCTGCCATGGGCATGCGTGTTCATTCCAGGTCCACCATGGAGCACGAGGAGGGAATGGCCCGCTTCCCTTTCTCCGCAGCCCCCACCCGTTCCTAACTGCCCTCCCGCTCAGCTCCCCGCTCCTGTCGCGTGCTCTGAGCCTGCCCTCGGCCGGTGCCCCAGCTTCCCCAGTGGCATCCTCTGTCCTAAGGCCTCCTACACGCTCAGAAGACCAAGAGCAGGAGCCAGGGGCTCTCCTGAATGTTTCTTTCTGCCTGTGCCCCACAGCCTCCCCAGGATCAGTCCTGTGCCCTATTGTTCATCCTTGGCACCACTACCCATCTGGAACACTCAGCCTCATTCCCAGCACCAAGTCCAAGGGGGGGCATTTCTTTACAGCCACCATCATTTTCTCTCCTCCCAGGAGTGTGACCACTCCCCCCGACCCAGAGGCCCCCACGAAGGTGCTCCCAACAGCAGCTTCCAGCCATACTTCTCTCTGTCCCCAACACCTGCCATGCCCTCACCCATCAGCCCTGGCTTCCTTCTCAGATTCAATAGCTTCCTTCTGAGATGAGAGGAAAACTGAGGCTCCAAGCATTTGCCCAGACGTGTGGGGCAGACTAGACGATATTTCCTGGCCATCAGCTTCTAGCTCTTATCCCAGAGAAAGGCCGAAATCCTCATCCGCAGCACCGTGGGAGGCAGTGACCAGGCCTCACAGGCCTAATCAGGCTGAGTGGAGGTCACCGCAGCCTCTGGGCTACTCAGTTCCTCCAGTGGACTCCCTCCCGCCACCCTCCGGCCACCTTAGCCCCCAGAGCTTGCAAGAGTGCAGTTAATCTCACGTAGTTTAAGGAGCTACTCAGAGGGGCTCAGCGAATGATGAATGTAGGAAGCATTACCAGCGGAGCACCAGGGCTCCGTGGAGCTGTTTAAAAATGCATTCTCCCATGTAAATTTCTGCTCCATCAATCCTTATGACATGTCAAACATTGCTATTGTTTCCTGAACAAATTGTACCGCGTGCCCTTCTCCACAGCTTTGTGCATGGGAGCAGAACTGCTCGCCAGCGCTGCAGCCTGCCACTGCTGCTGGGACCCAGGGCTGCTGGGGAGGCAGCTGGACCCGCCTGGCTTCAGAGCAGAAGCCCCGTGCAGGGTGCCCGGGCAAGCGTGCGTGACGGGGGCGCGGGCACTCGTGGGGAATGATTGAGTGTGTGCCTGCCAGCTGCTGGCCTGTGGGGAGACACACACAGGTGGCTGGGGAGGAGATGTGGAGGGGCCACAGGGGCTGAGATGGGGGTGGGGGTTGTTTGCAATCAAGGGTGGGTGAAAGCACGTGTGTCTATGTGAGAGCTTGTAGCAGGATAGGGTCTACCTGAGCCAGACAGAGCAAAAGAGAGGTTTCTATGAGAATACATCAGGGGTGGGACAGGGAGATATTGGGGTCTGCCTGAGACACAGAGGAAGGGGGAGAGGGAGGGAAAGAGAGAGGGTGGGGAGAAGAGAGAGAACTGTGGGGACATAGGAAGAAAGAAGACACAGGGCAGGACTTTCAAGCTATAAAACTGTGAGAGAGGATGGCCTCTGTCCCCAGGGAGGGGTCAGTGATCTCAGGGTGCAGCATTATCCAATGGGTAAGTTTGGAGGGAGATCCTGGGGGGTGCAGAGCAGGCAGGAGCCAGGCTGGCAGATGAAGCCCAACATCAGCAATGAATGTCCACAAGGCCACGATGCGGGGCAGCTGTGAGGTACAGGGAGGCCTGGAGGCAGTATGGCAACAAGGCAGGCACCTAGCAGGGGAGGCCTCGGTCCAGGGCAAATGAATGATGAGGGTGACAGGGCAAACAGGCTAGGTCACAGGGGGCTCGGGAGGGGACAAGGAGACAGGAGGGCCTGACCACTGTTAAAAGGGTGGGTCCCCTGGGAGTGGGCATGAGCTATTTCAATGAGCATCAGAGGTCAGGGAGCTGAACTAGGCATAGAGCCCTGGAATACAAGTTGAAGGGAGAGCTATATCTAGAGGGTGTTGGGAGAGGAGCCCTGGCTGGGTCAAGGGGGGCCCTACAGCTTGCCAGGCTGCCCTGGCCATCAGCAGGTGACAGCCTCCGCAGTCTGGGCCCTGAGCATAAAGGGGGGGGGTCTTCTTTGAAGACCAAGGGTCTTGGCTAAGGGTCTGCATCCTGGGAAACCCCAGCCAGAGACCCCTGCTTTCTCTACTGGTGGGCACAGCCAGTGCTACCTGAACCCACCCTGTCTAGCCAGGCGCTAGGGGCAGAGCCACTGAGCAAGGAGAAGACTGCCTGTGGGGCCCATCCGCCTTCTACAGGGTGAGGACAGTGACCTGGTAGGAGCATCCTGGATCCTATAGCTTAGCTCTCACATTGGAGGGACACACCTCTCCCAGACCCCACCAACAGGGGCGTGGGCAAGGGAGTGGTTAAGGGCACCCTCTTGCAGACCATATGTTGAGTTCACATGGCAGCCCTGTCTGTTTGACCTTGGACAAGTTGATTGACCCTGGACAAGTTGATTGACCTTGGGCACGTTGATTGACCTCCCTGAGCTTCATTTCCCTCTTACCTGTAAAATGGGGATAATATTGGTGCTGGTCCATAAGGCCGTTGGGAAGTTAGGGTGAAATAAAGCGTGGGAAATGCTGGGCACCATTCATAGCGTGTAGAACATACTCGAAGGGAAATGGCAGGGGGCGCTGTTGTAAGCCCCCCGCCCAGTAGCCTGGGGAGAGACCGGTATTTCTGACTCGGGCCTGGCCAGTCTGGGGATGTGACTATTCCCCCACTGCAGGTTCACCTTGTCTTAACCTTTGCAATGTCCCCCTGTGTGTATTTATTTTTTTCCTTTTTGTCAGCAAAAGAAAATTACACTCCTGCCAGCATTGTCCATCACGGAAATAAGCACTTGCGGATGCAATTATAAAGGCCCAAATGAGGGAATTAGTTTTGCTGGTAATGCCAGTGTTGGGGAGAATCAGAGGAGACGCCTTATAAATCAGGCACTGGGCAGCAGCCAGTCCTGTTCCCCTCCCATGCACTGACCATGGAGACAGATGCTGGCCTGCCAGCCGGTCCTCCCGGGCTGCAGATGCTTCCACTGCAGGAGGCTGACAGGGCGGCGGGAGGCAGCGATGTTCTGAGTGCCCTCCAGGCCTCGGTACTGGCCGGAGGGCAGTTCTCACCAGGAGCTCCCCGGGCATCTCAGAGTCCAGCCAGTGACTGGCGGATAGACTCAAGAGCACCTGGCCAAAGAGAGGTCCTCTTCAGGACTCATCCATCCACAATAGCAACCCAATCACCTTCCTGCCCATTCTCTGCTTTATTTCCCTCACAGTTCTAACCACTGCCTGTCTGAACTGGTGTTATTTAGTCATTTCTTTCCTCCATTATTGTCTGTCTCCCCTGTCCAATTATAAGTCCCATCCGAGCTATGGTGGCGACTTCAGTGCCTGGCACAGTATCTAGCACATTGGAAAAGCTCAGAAAATATTTACTGAATATGTGACTGAGCGAGAGCCTGGGCCTTGTCTTCATGAAGGTTCTCTGCACAGTGTGCCGAACATTCTCCATCTGCCCTTCTCACTCACCCACCAGTGCCTGGGCCATTCAGAGAGCCCTGCCCTCTGTCTGCCTCTGGGGCTTGGCTCCTAGGGGTCTTCAGTGGCAGGTCAGAGCTTGGGAGACTCCTTGGAGGTTTCTAACCTCAGCCATGCCCCTTGGGCAACCAGAGCAACCCCTCAGGCTACTTGCTGTGGTGTCTACTGATGAGGGGGTATTGGTCCCCCAGAAGGGAGATGAAGCTGGCTGTCAGTGGCTGGCAATGAAAATCCCAGAGTTTATTAAATTCAGCAAAGATTTTGAGCCCTCTGCCAGGCATAACAGAGGATTAAAAAATGGGCTAGATTCAGGCTTCTCACACAGGGAGAGTGTGCTATGTGTTCCACAGAGGTACAGCCAGGGGGCTTTTGGGGTGGGCCCTGAGGGGTGGGCTAGCGTTTGGACAGCAGTTATAGGGTGAAGGGATGGTGCAGTGAGGTAACAGTGTGGGCACAGTGGGGAGAAGTGGTCCCAGGCTGGCTGCACAGAGCCAGGACGTGAGGGGCTGGTCTGGCCTTCATTCAGCAGCAGTGGGGCATTGATGGTGTGGGAGCAGAGGAAGAACATTGTAGGCATTGGTTTTGTCTTCTCACCCTGGGTCTCTCATGAGAGCCTTGGCAAACAGGAAAATGCACTAGTGTGTGCCCACGCGTAAGATTCCAGCGCTGGTGGGACAGTAGCAGGGACACGGAGAACCACAGGGTGGGGCTGCACCTGAACCCTGGTTTGGCATTTCTCAGAGATGCCACTTGATTTGGTTGCTCAGGGCCGAGGCATGTCTTGGGAAGAGGTTGTTTTTAAAAAGTGCCGGGGGAAGCCAGGATGGCTCAGTGGATTGAGCACTCGTCTTGCAGCCCGAGGGTCCGAGGATCATATCCTGCCCCTGGCCCGTGTGAACCCATATGCCTAACTGGGGTGTGCCCCCAGTTCTCTTCTCACAGGAGCGAGCTTCCCATGTGGGAGGGCCTTGGTTCAGCTTCCCCCTCAGGCCTGCCTCCCATGCGGGAGCCCCCAGCCTCGTTCCTGTCCTGCACAGCCCTGTGCCCACCCGGGGAATGAAACTAAATTGAAAACTAATGATGTACAACTATGGGGACTGCTCTGGGCCCTCCCCCTTCTCTCTGTCTCTCTCTGTCTCTCTCTCATCAAAACAACAACAAAACAATGAAATTTAAAAAAAAAGTGCCATAACTCTCGGGGTGGGGCTGGGATGGAGCCTGTCGCTGGTAAGGACAGCAAATGACACGGGGGCTTGGAGACCAGCTCTACCACTTTCAGCAATGAGATCTTGAGCAAGTTATGTCACATCATTGTGCCTGGTTCGTTTATTAGACCAGGGAGCAGGGCTTATAACAGTGCCCTCCGCAAGAGGCTTGGTCAAACTGAACAATGGGTACATGTAGATATGGCTATTGAGAAAGCTATCGATGGCAGCGATGGCAGGAGCTTTCCTGAACTGCCTTTATGTCCAGGCCCCATAATCCCACCCTCCCTCGGGAGCCACAGCTACAGCCCGTAAGTGCAGTCAGGGCTGGGAATCTCGCCGAGCCCAAAGCCAACATCAGGGAGTCAGGGAGGACAGGAGTGAGTGAGTCCTGCAGGAGAAGATGGAAGCCATCTAGGCAGATCCAGACAGGGGCCAGAGCCTGGGTCAGAGATGAGGCTGAAGCTGGAAGCAAAGGACCGCACAGGGAAGAGCAGGGGCTGTCCCCTGGGGGCAGCAGAGAGCCCTGGAGGACCTTCGGCAGCACTGCCAGTAGCTGGATCTGTGGCCTCCCAGGCATGGGCCCCTCATGCGGCCCCTCTGCAGGCTGGCACTGGCCCCCTCGAGGCCCTCTGTGCTGGCTGCCCCCACCCTGGCAGGGGCGCAGACGCAGCTTTTCATCTCATTATTCTGCTTCATGCATTTGAAAAATGAAAGTTCTCGCTCTCTTCACCAGGCATACATATTTCATACGGTCATTAGATGGTAGCACTGAAGGACTCACAAATCTTCCCCGGTCAGCATCAGCGGCCTGGGCGGGCAGCGAGAGGCCCCCAGGGAACAGGGTCAGTGTGGGAGACATGGCTGTGTCCAAACCCCCCACCCCCACCCCCCCACCCCCCACCCCCGCTCCATTCTGGGAGGTGGGTGAGGTCTAGGGGGTGGGGGAGAAGATTGGCAGCTTCATCTGCCTGGAGAAAAAAGACAGTTTCATCTTGTCCCCAGGGGCTCATCACCTGATTTCACTGGATCTCAGCTGCTCCAGGCTCAGAGTAAAGAGCTGGACAAGGGGACCTCAAGGGTCCTTCCTGCCCTGACGGTCCAAGTGCAATTCTGTAGGGTACCCAGATATGAAGGATTTGTCCCCAGGGTCCAGATGTGACCTTCGGGGGCAGGAACCCCCCCCCCCTTAGGGTATCCCCCTGGGCCCCTCACTTCCTGTGCAGGCCCAGCCCCTACTGCCTCTCCCGGATCCGCCCCTCCCACACACTTTCTAGCCATTGCGCCGCTTCCTTTTCCTGGTCCCTTCCCTTTGCCCCTTCTGCTCCATTCCCTCTCTTTCCCTTTGAATCCTCTCTTCTCCTGTCTTTGCCCTCGTCTCTCCACCAGCTTCCTTTCTTCTTTCCACCACCCTCTTCTTACTGATTTTGTTCATTCATTTTGTAAACACTCGTGAAGCACTGCTCTGGGCCAGGCATTGTCTATGCTGGGGGGTGAGCCTGGCCTTTCAGCCCTGACCTCATAGCTTCCCCAAACCCTTTCCTTTGATGAATGAGCGTGCAGAGGCCCCAAGGGGTTGCAGTGACCTAGGTTGTGGGCACTGGCCTGGAACGGGGCTCTGCAGCACCCTGAGCCCTTGCCATGGGCTCTCGATGGCATCTGGTCAGCTCGTTCCTAGACCATGCTGCAGTTATTATAGTCCAATCATACCACCCACATGAAGATAATTTATCAGTAGATCGAAAGCACAGCTGACTTGGAGGCTTTGGGAACTGGGGAGAATCACCGGAAGAATCCACCAGACGGCTGAACCCACCCCCACCTTCATTTGTGATACTTTGTGAACCTGCAGGTTGTCACCCCCAGCCACAGGTCCAGGGTTTCTTCCCAAGGCCCTGAGGATCTGCAGGGAATAAGCCTCTGCCCAACCTGACATGAGTCCAGGAGGGGTGGTTTCAGTGAAGTTGGACATTTAGACAAAGACTGAGCTCCTAGAACTGTACTCTCCAACACAAATGTGAATAGCCATTTGTGACTGGCAGCCACCAGATTGAACAACACGGCTCTAGAAAATTCAGCCTGGGCCGGAGGAGCTGTGTGGGAGAACCATGAGTTTGCTGTGGCCTTTTCCTGGTGAGATCAGGAGCCTCCAGTGGGTCTGGCAGTCATGGCTTCTTGTTCTCCTCTTTACAGGCAACGGACAATGACGTGGGCACCTTTGGGGAAGTCAACTACTTCTTCAGTGATGATGCTGACAGGTGAGGCCCTGCCCCAGCCCCTCCACAGTGGACCCCTGCCATCCACGTGGCCCAGGAACCGTCTCAGCACCCAGGGAGTGCCCTGTGCTGCCATGGGAGAGCACTGGACTGGGGGTTGGAACCCAAGGGCACCGCTGCTGGGGTGGCCCTGGTAGTGGTACAGTCTTGCTCAAGTCCCCCAAACTGTCTGGAGCATAGCTCCTCAACCCCCAAAAGATAGCCTTTAGCTTTGGGAATGACGAAGCTTTGAAACGTTAGTGATAGCACAGTAGCTGCAGCCAGCATTTCTGAAACCCTTATTGTGTATCAGGCTCTTTGCCAAGTACTTTATACGCATTAGCTAATGTAATCCTCACAACTCAGTGCTGAAGGAACTCCATGCTAGGCACTATCATCCTGGCTCTACAAATGAGGAAGCAATAGTCCAGCGAGACTGTCACTTGCTCCGAGTCCCCCAGCTGGTGAGCACACAGCATGCAAGGCCAAGGCTCTGCCTGTGGTCGTCACCCCCAGGCTACACAGCCTCCCGCAGGAGGGCACTGTCAGTATGCTGCAACCATTAGGTGGGTGACTGGCCTCACCACCTGACCGGTGCCAGCCTTGCCCTGCCACCCACCATGGTTCTGAGGCATCTTTCCCTCGTCTTCAGTGACGCTGAGCCCAGGGGAAGCCGTCTCATTTTTAACATGATGAAAAGCCAAGTTGAATTCAGAGGGCAGGTCTGCTTCTAAAAATGAAGTTTCTGATGCATCTAGAAGCCTAACAGGATGAGTACAGCAGTGGTTGTCAGCTTGGATTATGGGCTCTGACTCTCTGTGTAAATGACCAGGAAGAGATGGAGACTATTAGGTGCATCTGGCCGTTCTCTGACACTCTGTGATGGGGCCTCAAGACAGAAGGAAAGCCAGTAGTGGGACGAATGCACAGGGCCTCCTGGCTCTTCAGAGGACACATGTTCATGTGGCCTTGTCCTGGTCATCTTGGGGCTCCTCATCTCTTCTCATCTCCTGGTCCCCATGTGGCTGGCAGCTGTGGACCAGGTCAGGGCACACACATGTCAACTGACAACTCAGAGGTGGCTTCTGAGAGAATGTTGAGAGGAGCCAGGTAGGCGGACAGTCTCACTTGACTCTGCTCTTCCCCAGGAGACATTTGTCAGGCTCAGTCCCTTGAGCAGAAGACGTGAGGCAGCTCCTGAGAGAGGACCAGCCGCCCCTCCCCTTGCTGGATGCTTTGCAGGCTGTTTAAAACGTTTTGCTGTAAAGCCATCTGGGATGGCAGATTTTTCTTTTATTGACCAGCTATTTGTGTGTGTTTTATTGAGATATAATTGACATGAACATGGTATTAGTTTAAGCATACAACACAATGCTTTTATATTTGCCTATATTGTGAAAGGATCACCATAATAAGTCTAGTTAACATTTGTCACCTTCTATAGTTACAAAGTTCTTAGGAGACTTGTTAAGATCTATTCTCTTAGCAACTTTCAAATATAGTATTATTAGCTAGAGTCACCATACTGTATATTAGATCCCCAGAACTTGCTTGTTTTATAGTGGGGAGTTTGTGACTTTTGACCACCTTCACCCATTTTGCCCACCCTCCCCCCTCCCCTCCTCCCTCTGACAACCACCAATCTGTTCTCTGTATCTATGAGCTCCATTTTTTTAATTTCCTTTTTAGATTCCACATACAAGTGAAATCCTATGGCATTTGTCTTTCTCTGACTTACTTCATTTAGAAAAATCCTCTCAAGGTCTATCCAGGCTGTCGGAAATCACAGAATTTTCTTATTTATTTTAGGCTGAATAATATTCCTCTGTGTGTGTGTGTGTGTGTGTGTGTGTGTGCATGTGTGCGTGTACACACATATACAAGTGCTGTCTAGAAAAAATTCAGCCATAAAGTTCTCTATTTTTCATAGTACGTGACTGGATACTTTCCAGACAGCCCTCATATATCTACAACACACATACACATATCACATCTTCTTTATCCATTCACCCACTGATGGACACTTAGGTTGTTTCCAAATCTGAACTAGTTTAACCCATTTCCCTTTTAGAAAATAAAAAAGTGCAGCTTGCTGCCACATTCATTTAATTTTACATAAACAAGCTCTTTGAGGCTGAAGCAAACCTGACTGGTTTTCAATGTGAAAATGAAATACAAAAACTGTTCTTGGAGTTATTTCTAAATAGAACTTGTCTCTAATCCTAATGTAACAGAACTATATTTGGTGATCAGTATTGAATGAGTTTTTTTTGGCATGTGTGTGTGTGGCAAACTTGGAGGTTAGAACTGTAATCCACAAATTATCTCAGAGCACACACTGCAGCTGCAAGCACCAGAGGCAAGTATTCTCGGGGCAAATGGGAAATGGGTTAAATAATGCTACAGTACACCTGGGGGTGTGCATATGGCTTTTCCAGTTAGTGTGTTCATTTCCTTCAGATGAATACCCAGAGGTGGAATTTCTAGGTCATGTGTTAGTTCTATTTTATTTTTTTTAGGAATTTCTATAGTTTTTTATAGTGGTTGCACCAATTTACATTACTGTGAGCAGTGTACAAGAGTTCCCTTTTCTCCACATCCACTCCAACTCTTATTTTCTGTCATATATCTATCTAGATAGAGATATAGATAGATATATAACAGGTGTGAGTTGATATCTCATTGTGGTTTTGATTTGCATTTCCCTGATGATTAGTGCTGTGGAGCACCTTTTCATGTACCTATCAGCCATCTGTGTCTTTGGAAAAAATGTCCACTCAGATCCTGTGCCAATTTTGCAATTGGGTTGTTTGGGGGGCGGGGGGTGTTTGTTTGTTTGTTTTTGCTGAGCTGTATGAGTTCTTTATATATTCTGGATATTAATCCCTTATCAGATATATAATTTTCAAATGTTTTCTCTCATTCAGCATGTTGCCTTTTCATTTTGTTGATGATTCCCTTTGCAGTAAAGAAGATTTTTAGTTTGATATAGTCCCAGTAGTTTATTTTTACCTCTGCATTTAGTGTCAAATACAAAAAACAATCACAGAAAGCAGTATTAAGGAGATTACTGCCTATGTTTTCTTGTAAGAATTTTTTGATTTCAGGTTTCACATCCAAGTCCTTAACCCATCTTGAAGTGATATTTGTGTGTGGTGCAAGCTAGTGGTCCAGTTTCATTCCTCTGCATGTGGCTGTCCAGTTTTCTCACCACCATTTATTGAAGACTGTCCTTTCCCCATTGTATATTCTTGGCCATATATGTATGGCTTTATTGCTGGGCTCTCTATTCTGTTCTGTTGATCTCTATGTCTGTTTTTATGCCAATCTGTACTGTTACTGTTTGATTACTACAGCTTTGTATGTAGTTTGAAATCAGGGAGCGTGATGCCTCCAGTTTTGTTGTTCTTTCTCAAGATTGCTTTGGTTCTTCAGAGTCTTTTGTGATTCCATACAAATGTTAGGATTGTTTGTTCTATATCTTTGAAAAATGCCATTGAATTTTGATAGGGATTGCATTGATCTGTAGATTGCTTTGAGTAATATAGATATTTTAACAATATTATTTCTTCCAATTCATGAGCACAATTTCTTTCATTAATGTCTTTTAGTTTTCAGGGTATAGATCTTTCACCTCTTTGGTTAAATTTATTCCTAGGTATTTTTTTTTATTAATGCAATTATAAATGGGATTGTTTTCTTAATTTCTCTTTCTGACAATTCATTATTAGTATATACAAATGCAAAAGATTTTTACATATTGATTTTGTATCCTGCAACTTTATTGAATTCATTTATTAGTTCTAAGAGTTTTTAGGTGGAATATTTAGGGTTTTCTATTTATAGTATCATGTCGTCTGCACATAGTGACAGTTTTACTTTTTCCTTTACTATTTGGATGCCCTTCATTTCTTTTCTGGCCTAATTGAGCTGGCTAAGACTTCCAATACTATGTTGAATAAAAGTGATGAGAGTAGGTATCCTTGTTTTGTTCCTGATCTTAGAGGAAATGCTCTCAGCTTTTCACCATTGAGAATGATGTAGGCTTGTCTTATGTGACTTTTATTATTGTATATTGAGGTGTATCCTTTCTATACCCAATTTTTTGAGCATTTTATCATAAATGAAAATTGAATTTTGTCAACTGTTGTTACTATATCTATTATGATGGCATATGATAAATATCTTTTAATGTCTTATCCTGTTAATATGTATTACATTTATTGATTTGTGAATGTTGAACCATCCTTGCATCCCACTTGATCATGGTATATGATCTGTTTAATGTATTGTTGAATTTGGTTTGCTAATATTTTGTTAAAGATTTTTGCATCTATGTTCATCAGGGATAGTGGCCTTTTTCCTTTTTTTCTTTTTTTGTGGTTGTGCTTGTCTGGTTTTGGTATCAGAGTAATGCTGGCCTCATAAAACAAGTTTATAAGTATTTCCTCATCTTCTATTTTTGGAAGAATTTGAGAAGAATTGGTATTCATTCTTCTTTGACTGTTTGGGAGAATTTGTAAGTGAAACTGTCTGGTCCTAAAGTTTTTAATTACTGATTCAATCTCCTTACTAGTAATCAGTCTGTTTAGATGTTCTATTTCTTGATAAATAAGTCTTGGTAGGTTGTATGTTTCTAGGAATTTATCCATTTCTTCTAGGTTGTTTAATTTGTTAGCATATAATTGTTCATACTTGTCTTTTATGATCTTTGTTAATTTTGTAGTAGCAGCTATAAGAATTTCTGACCATTACAGTTCTTGAACATCTAAATCTCTCCAGTGGGCAGAAACTTCTATTCACAGCAAGAGAAGGGTAATTCTTCCTGAGTTTTCTCTTTGAGTAAATCAACCTAGTCCTGCCCTTTCAGTACCTGATCACTCCATCCGTATGTGGCCTTGATTTCTGCACACCCCCATTAGAAATCTGTTCTTCTTATTTAGGGCAAGTGAAAAAGAAAGCAGATTTGACTTCATTTATTTGTCTGTGTTTATCACCTTGGCCAAGGATAGACTGGTAAATGCAGGCCCTTATCTAGAAGATGAGTTACACCAGGGTGTCCTTTCTCTCCCTCCTCTTGCCTGACACAGGTTCTCTCTGGACAAGGACACGGGACTTATCTTGCTAATTGCCAAACTGGACTATGAGCTCATCCAGCGCTTCACCTTGACAGTCATCGCCCGGGATGGGGGCGGTGAGGAGACCACAGGCCGAGTCAGGATCAATGTATTAGATGTCAACGACAATGTGCCCACCTTTCAGAAGGATGCCTATGTGGGTGCCCTGAGAGAGAACGAGCCTTCTGTCACACAGTTGGTTCGACTCCGGGTAAGATGCCAGGGCTTTCTGCAGTCCGGCCATTCATCCTATCTTTCTCTGTACCTGCTTCTTGACTGTTCTCTTGGGAAGCCACTGCAAGAGGTACTAACTTCCCGTCTACAAAGAAGTCTACACAGATTTGGGGGGACTTTCTTGGTCTGTGTGAGGCTTCCTCTGAGCATCACCTCCTGTCCCTGGTTACCAAGTGCAGCTAGTGGCTGCCTCAGCTGAAATTTCACGTCACCATTCAGGAAAAAGAAGCCCTCCCAATCTCTCTTGGTGAATGCCAAGCAGTACGGTGTGTAGGGACCCCCACCCAAGCCCTTTATTGGCTGTGGAGGATCAGGAACAGCAGTAGCTGGCAGGAACCAGAGACCACAGACATAACCCATCTCACAGGAGGGAAAACAGGTGGGGAGAGGCAGGCCCCAGAAGTCATGATGAAGTAGCAGAGGAGCAGAGACAGGACTAGAGCTCAGGACTCTATACTCCAAGTGTCCTCCTGCAATGAGTCCCCATCATGCTCCACTGGCCTCTGACCATGAGATTTTTTACTGTCCTTGTGCCCCTTTCTCACTCTGCCCACCCAGACTTACAGGACCCAGAGCCTCCATTTAGAATGTGGTTCTGAAGTGGACAAGAATGAAGGCAAGGTGGAGGAGGTGGGCAAGAGGGACACACAGAAGGCAGGACCATGCCCCCCACCCCCCCAGAGTGGCCATGGTTCCCCACAGGACCCTGCCCTCCCTACTTGATCAACTCCTATTACACCCAGAGTGGTGACCACCCCTGAGGCTGTCTCGAGTCAGAGATATCGGAAAGAAGCTACTTAATGTAGCCACCCCAGAAGCAATTAAGGAGAAGAAGGATCTGAACCCATTTCAAGTACCTTCTTTCCTCCTTGCATTCATGCAACATGCATTTATTAGACACCTACTTGTGCCAAACACCACGCTGGACTCTAGGTGTGCAGCCACAGTGAAGTTATGGTTATGTGTTGGGGGGAACTGATGGGGTATACAACATAGGGCCCTAACCTGGTCTAGAATTCAGGGAAGACCTCTGTGGGTGGGATGTGAGAGCTGGGACTAAAGAAGTTAGGAGATAGTTGTGCCAGGAATGGTGGTGACCCTGTTCACCCTCTGGGTAAGGCCCAGCCTTCCCTTATTCTCCCTAGGCCTCCAGCCTGCCCCCTAGATTCCCCAGGATAGCTTCACACCCCACATGAGATGTGTCTGCTGCAGTCTCGGTGGTAGCCTCCAGCTGAGAGACAAGGAGAATCTGGACCACTCCAAAAGAGGCTCTCCTCCCACTCACCCTCCCTGGCCCTTGGCCACTGAGAGCTCATGGAGCCCTGTCTGCCCTCTTCCTTCTAGGCCACAGATGAAGACTCCCCTCCCAACAACCAGATCACCTACAGCATTGTCAACGCCTCTGCCTTTGGCAGCTACTTTGACATCAGCGTGTATGAGGGCTATGCAGGTGCGTGGCGGGCAGGACTGAGGGCCCAGATGGGAGGAGAGTTGGGAGGCAGGAGCTGGGTCACTCTTCCATAGGATCAAGATCTGTCTCAGATCAGCCAGATCTTTTGCAGGGTCTTAGGCCTATCCCCAGCCAGGAACCAGATGTTTCCGTACTCTGTGGGGTCCCTGTTTCTTACCAAGGCTGCCTGGGCAGGTCTGTGGGTTGGAGGCTTGTTAGCCGAGCGTCCCCATTCTTTGAGCGTGCTATGGCCACCTCCCAGCCCTCCCAGGCCGTGGACTTGCCCTGCTTGGCCCAGGTGCAGGTCCACACTCCCGACTTTGCACCACCTGCCCTACTGTGAGTCCTGATTCATAGAGCCCATGAGGAAATAGCAGCAGCAACCTCAAACTCCACGATCCCAAGAGACCACCTTGTTTGTCAGATGGAACAACTGGGGCTCAGAGACAGGTAGTGAGTTGCCCAAAGTCACACAGCAAAACTGTCCAGAGAGGCTCTTGAACTGGCTCTCAGTTGCCTCTCCAGCCTTGTCTTTCAGCACCTCCCCACACCCCACCAGAATCCAGCCTCTTTGAACTGCTAGACACTCTCTCCCCTTACAGTGGTCACTTCCATACTTTTGCAGCGTCTGTTCCTTTTGCTGGGAGAACCCTTCCTCCCTGTCCCTTTGTCCCGCCTCCCTTTAACCTCTGGCTAGCTTCAAGGACTCCTCTGGGAAGCTTCCCTAATGCTCCGCAGGACAAACATTGGATGACTAGCCCAGTGCTCACTCTTCCTGCTGCCCCACAGTTGTGTCAGAGAAATGCAATTACAGAAATTCTAGTCCTGGCTCCAGATGCTGCAGCCTGATGTTCCCTGTGAAATCTATGTCCCCCTTTTTAAAAAAATGGAACTGTTTCATGCCTCTGCCTCACCTTCCTGTCGCCTAGAAGAACCCCCATTAGGTTTGATAATACTGAAGCAATAATTTGGTGTCTATTTTCCAAATACAAAGTGGCAATTTCATATTGTTGTAATGCTCTTACAAACCACCCATGCCTCCACTCCCAAGCCAATGTGTCTTCCCTTCCAAAATTGAGATTCAGTGCGGGCTCGTGGTCGGGAGTTCAGCATGTGCTGTAGTGGGACTATTTGAGGCCCAAAGCAGCTGTCTCGGCTGCCCCCAAACCCCCTCTCCACTTCCGTCTGCCTTTGGTGTTAAGGGCCTTCACCCACCTTCTATTAATAGCAGAGTTCTGCTGAGGGCCCATTGGCAGCATGACACCCCAAGTGTCATGGGGTCTAAATGGCGCCCAAGAGTAGCCACTGTGCGGTCATGAAGAGCTTTAGGGTAAAGGGGGGGGAGAGAATAGAAGAGGGGGGAAAGGCATGAGAGCCGAAGACGGGCAAGAGGAGAACCAGGAAGGAGCTGCACCCACTGTCTACCCTACCTATCCCCCACCCCCACCCCAGCCACCTCGACACTGGTTGTACATGGATGAGCTCTGTGCTTATCTGGAGGGTATCAGGAGAGGTAACAGGGACAGGATTAGAGGACCTGGGGCATGACCCTGTCCTCCAAGAAGCTTCCGACTAATGAGGGGTACCAAATGAGTGGGGCAGGCAGGCAGGCAGACGTACCTCCTGGGGAAGAGCGTAGGCTCTGGACTCAGAAAAGGCTGGGCTCAAAGCCCGCTCTGTCAAGTTGCTAGCTGCATGACCTTGGGCAAGTCACCGAGCCTCCCCGAGCTTTGTGTCCTCGTCTGTAAAGCGGGGCTTACATCACCACCTGGTGGACTCCGCACTGGCCCTGGCCCTTATCAGGCAGTCAGTAAACCTAAGTCAGGACCACGAGGCCTGTACCAGCCATACGCTCTCTGCCCAAAGGGGAGCCCTGGCGGGGTGGGCATCCACGTCTGCTTACAGGGGCCCTGGGGCCCTGTTCCTGTCATTTCAGTGATCAGTGTGAGTCACCCCCTGGACTATGAACAGATACCCAACGGGCTGATTTACCTGACGGTCATGGCCAAGGACGCTGGCAACCCCCCTCTGAACAGCACTGTCCCCGTCACCATTGAAGTATTTGTAAGTACCCAGGGGCACTGGCCTTGCCCTTCCAGGGTAAGGGTTGGTAAATGCTTCTCAGGGTGTCAGGGACCCTGCTGGAACCCTGTGTCCCCACAGCTCAGGGGGTTACCCGTCAGACTGTCCCCAAGGCTGTCTTAGCAAACCTCTGCCAGTGTGGCCGAGCCGGGGGCCGGGGGGGGGCAGTATCCAGGGCCCTGGGATGCAAGAGGAGCCCGGCCTTCCTTCTCTGACTTCATTTGGGAGTCTTGGGGTACCCTCTTGGAGGAGCAGGAGCTGGGGGGAGATGTCAGGGATTCTTCCATGTGCACCTACAGCCTGTGAAGTTCAAGGGAATCCCTGGAGAGTCGTCTATCTTCTCTCTTCTGTCTCTCTTTCTCTAGCCCCCTTTTTCTTTTCACTTCCTTTTCCTATTCTTCTGAAGCTCTAAAGGGGCCTGAAACCAAGCCGCAGCTTCTCTGACCCGACTATCACGCGTGTACCTTAGTGCTTCTCACGTCTAAAACTATCAGTCACTGAATCCATCTCCACACTGGCTCGTGGGCCCCGTGCAGCTTCCCCAGCGATTCCGGGGATGAGATGGTGTTATGACAGTGGGCCAGCAGGCTTCCCCCACAGGGACCCCCAACACTGCGCACGTGCAAGCACCCCCCGCCCCATCTCATAAAGGCTGCTGCCTGCAGGAGAGGATGAATGCGTGTTGATGCAAGAGTTAGCACATTACCGATTCCAAGAGGATTAGATCAGATCATCAGGTTAGAAGATACGCTGTGATGTGACATATGCTCAGAACATCTCGCCCAGAGCAGGCTTGGTGGATGACCTTCCTGTCCCAGCTGGCTTGCCACTGGCCCTGCCCCACACCTCGTTCTCACAACCTGAGGCCAAAGCTCCAGGGCCAGCTCCCAGGTGGGAACGTCTGGTCTGGTCAGGGGCCGCTCCTTGCTTGTGGATAGGATGGAACTGGCAGTGATGGAAAAGGCAGTGATGCTTTGAGTGGGAGCAGGATTGAGGGGTGGCCTGGGTGGGTGAGGCTCTGCAGAACCAGGTCCAGCAGAGGGAAGGGTGGAGACCCTGGGGCCTTACACCTGGCATGTCAGGCTTGAGGGGATGGCAGGGGAGCACAGAGGAGAGGATAGCCACAGACGCCTAGACACTTGCCTGCCTTTAACCTGCAACTTCCCACCTTGAAACACCTGGGGTGAAACCCGAGAACTAGAATTCATTCCCTGCCGATCATGACCATTTTCTTATTTTTCAATTTTCTTATTTTCTTATTTTTCGTATTTTCTTATTTTTCAATCAATTAACCTACAATATTATGTGAGTTTCAGGGGTACAACGTAACGATTAGACATTTCTATAATTGACAAAGTGGTCACTCTGGTAAGTCTAGTACCCACCTGACGTCGTATAGTTACAGTATTAGCGACTGTGTTCCGCGAAGCTGTTGTGCCCATTGTGAGGGGCCCCCACTCTCCATCTGGGTCTGCCCTGGTACCAGGAAAGTCTGGCAACAGAAACAAGTGCCACCTTGGCTGGGAGTGACTATCGTCTCTCGGGCAGGGCTTTTGGAGGGTGCAGTCACTGTGTCTGAGGACCACACTTGTAAAGGTCACTGCCTTTGGGTTGATTTTGCACGTGGGTGATTTTTAAGTAGCTGTCACTGTCTAAGCTGCCTCCGCCCTCCACCAAAGGGATTTTCTCTGAACTTAAAAAAGGCACCAGGCAGCACTGCTGCACAAGGTGGGGGTGAGGACAGGCAGGTCCCATGACAGGGCTCCTGAAGGAGGAGGGGCAGGTGAGAGGCGTAGGTGATCCCTTTTCATCCACTGCTTGTTGGTTTTTAATAAAGAAGTCAAACTCGGTTTGTAGATTTCCCATTAGGGGACAATAAGCTTTTGTAGAGGGAGCTACTGAATTAGAACTAATAGCGAATGCAGCGCCAGGATCCAGGGAAATATCACCGCTAATAAGTTTCTGCCTCATGCTCTGTCACTGACATTCTCAGCGCCGTTTCGTGCAGCCGAGCAGAAGGCTTAAATAGACACACGTCTAGGGTGCTTGTGCCGCACCAGGGGGACCCCGGGCATCCTGCTGAGGCTCTGATGTCTGGCGCGTCCTTCCATGGCTAGTTCTCTGCGACTGGGGAGTGGGACAGGTCAGCATGAGCCGGTGTGCAGTCCAGAGCTGAGGGCCACACTGGGGACGAATGTCCCTTTCTGGGTACCCACTCCAGCTGGACGGGGCTCTCTAAAGTCCCAAGTGGTGGACAGCCAAATCTCATGCCCCGCTCACGTTCACATTTGTCCAGCCAGCGGTGATTCTAGCACAAGGGCTGCCTTCAGGCATCCTCCCCTTCAGAGTTTTCAGTTGCACGGGAAGGAGGCCCAGTAGCTCCCTCGTGCTGGGCACTGTGGAGAACGACAGATGGGCCTGCCAGGCCTCCTGCAAGAAGGGAACAGGGTGGAATTCTTGTGAAGTGATTGTAGAGGGTGAGAGTCTTCACAAGGGTGGGAAGGGAGATCGTGTATGGAGGGGGAAGCAGGAGACAGAGGCTGCGCCTAGGCCCCACCCTGCTGGTTCAGTCTCCCTGCTCCCGCTCAGACCAGCCCCTGGCTCGTGTCCCTCTCACCTGCTCACTGGTGGAGGCTGGGCCAGAGGAAGGATTGCTTCAGAGCTGACGGCGGTGGGTTCTGGGCCAGGATTTGCCAGAGGGCTGGAGGGGCCGTACTCTTGTGTGTGTAGGGCAGAGGGGTATGGAATTCGGTCCTGGAGACCCCCTGACGCCTGCTTTCCACTTCAGTATCTTCTGGGCTGGGGTGCACCTTCCTCCCTTCCTGTCTAGGAGGCTTTCCAGACCCTTCCACCGTCATCTGGGCAGAGCTGGAGAGAAGTTCCAGGTGGGCATCCCAGCATGGGGGCTCAGGAGCTGAAAGTGGAGAGAGAACTGGAGTAGTGTGGAGCTCAGCTTTAGGACTGATGCAGGAGCCCGGGGAGCTGGGAGTCGTAGGCACGTCCATCTCCCACGTTCTTTCTCCATCTCCCCAGTCCGTACCATTCCTTCCTGACCCCCACGCATTTCCACAAGGCCTGTCTCACCTCCTTGAATTGTAGCCCAGCCCGAGAGCCCCAGTGCCGTGGTGCCCAGCCTCCCCGTGGTGCCAGCCTGAGACAGCTGACCAGCCTCCACTCCCCCCCTGCCACCTGCAACCGTTCTCTTTTCCTTCCAGGATGAGAATGACAACCCTCCCACCTTCAGCAAGCCTGCCTACTTCGTGTCTGTGGTGGAGAACATCATGGCAGGTACGGCCCAAGCAGGGGAGTCAGGAAGCCAGCGGGCCTGGCGCCAACCGTGTGCAGACCTCGCCTTGCACACATCAAGTGCCTGTGTTTCCCATGACAAGTGAGGGGAGCCTTTGAGGATGTCCAGCTATCTGCCAGTTACTTACAGAGCACCTACTATGCGCAGATGCTCTGCTGGCCCTTGGTCCCTGCTCTCCCGCAGCTACAGTCTAGCCAGGAAGAGAATAATGACTGATGATTAATTCCACAACCTTGGTTAAACAAGAATGGGCAAAGTTCTGAGATGACAGTGCTGTGAGGCAGGTCCCAGGGGCCAGGATGGCTAAACGGGTGGCCTTGGAGGATAGCGTACGTTCCTGTGAGGACAGGAATGGGAGGCTCATCACTGGGCCACCTGTCAGGCTCAGCTTGCAGACCCTGGGCCATAAGCTCCATACTCAGGATCCAGGGGCCTGTCCTGTCCTCAGGATGGGCTGGCCAGCTTCCCCCTCACACTCAGTGGACACTTTGTGAGGAAAATGTCAGGCAAGATGTAGCAGCTAGAGGAGGAGTCAGGGACAGCTGGAGGGGTCCAGGTCAACAGGAGTCAGGAGTGACTGTCCCTGGCATCACGGAGCCCTCTAAAGAGAGCCTCCGGTACCTTCCTGGTGTCTGGTGCCAGGCTGTGCCCAGCCCGCCCTTCCCTGTCCCAGCCTCTAACATCCCCTGGAGAATGTCACTGCTGAAGCAGCCCCCGGCATTTCCGCTGTCCCCGGACATCCTGCCAAGGGGAAGCCTTCATCATGGCACCTCATCCTCTTCCAAATCCATAAAGGGCTATGTCCGGGGCCACGTCCCTGTCCTCCTGCTTAGGGCAGGACTGGGAGTCAGATAGGAGGCTCCCCAGCTACCGGAAGGGTCTCATATGGCCTGCCTGGCCCCTTCCACCCCCAGGGAGCGCTGGCTCATTGGCACAGTGGGAACCGCGCCTGCAGTGCAGTGAGCACTGGCCAGGCCTGCGCCCTGCACGCTCTGTCTGCAGCAGCCTCACCTACGGCCCAACAAGCGGGCCTCCTAGTGAGACGCATCTCAGCCAGGAGGAAGCTGAGGCTCAGACGAGTCCGGGCACTTGCCAGAGGCCCCACTCCTAGTAACTGGAGAGGCTGCACACAGAACCCCCTCACCACTGTGCCGAGCTAGCAGGTGGGTGGCAGAGGGAGCTGGAAGCCCTGGCTGGCACAGCTACAGGACAAGGTGCTCACAACCTCTGGCCAGGCAGCTGGGAATGGCACACACCTGTGACTCAGGATTCCACAGGGAGAGAAATGAAGGTGGTGGCCTTAAGTGGACATTCAAGAGAAGATAAAAACCTGTATAAATGGCCTTGTGAACGAGCTAAAATAAGGCTGAAATTGAATAGAAGAGATGCAGGAGAATGTGATGTGGAGCCTCAGTTCTTTCTGACTCAGACTCAAAGCTGGTCAGTCTGAGTGTATTTAACATAGTGACCAGGCAGGGCGGGGTTGGGGCGAGGCACTGGCATGCTCCCTGCAGTTGCGGCAGGAGGGGGAGGGGGAAGCAGGGCCCCACCCATCTCAGGCTCTGGGCCTTCCCTCCCATGGAGACTTGTCCCCAAGCAGCTCAAGGATGTGGGGCACAGGAGCAGGTGTTTGACCCCCCTCCCATTCCCGGGGTGCCCCTGCCGCAGGCTTCCTGCCTCCTGAGGGCCGATCCCCGGGAGAGTCCCACATCCTCTGGGGCCCATGCCAGCCCTGCTCCAAGGGCCTGTGGCTGGGAGCCCAGGGTGAGCAGCACCCCTCCCCGCTTGCCTCCCGGAAGGAGCCACCGTGCTGTTCCTGAATGCCACCGACCTGGACCGCTCCCGGGAGTATGGCCAGGAATCCATCATCTACTCCTTGGAGGGCTCCTCCCAGTTCCGGATCAACGCCCGCTCAGGTGAGCCCCCCGTGGCCCTCGTCCTCACGCCTCAGGTGGCCTCCTGCCCAGGGCCTCCTCCCTTTCACAGGAGCAAGCCAGCCTTGAGCACTTGGTTTTATTCCTGAAATATTTATTCAAGTGAGATTACAGAAAAACAAACAACATGAATTTATCCACCAAAAATTTTTTCTACCAACTGGTGAGGAGCCCTGTTGTGTTTAAAATGTACTCAGTTGTCCAAGCACCTGGCTAACATCCTACTCTTCAGAGACACCTTTCTTCAGACCGAAGTGTCCCCCGTCCTCAGCTGCCAGCCTCATCCTTGAGCCCTGGCTCCTTTTCCTAACACAGTGTGTGCCTCAGTTTCCCCGCCTACAAAGTGATGATGATCCTGTTAGGGCTCTTGTGTAAATTCAGTGGGTCATTATAGGGACACACTTAGAGTAGTCCCTGGCACATCGTAAGTGCTAACAGTTAGGTTATTAGCATTATTCTCGTTGGTCTTTTCACTCGGGGACCCCATCCCCAGCACCCTGCTCAGCCCATGTGACTTTTGTTTCTTCTTCATTTTCCTGTATGCCTCCCTCTAGCTTTGTTTCCTCCTGGAAGCAGGGAGGGAATGGAGGGCAGAAAAAAAGGCAACAAGAGACCTAGGACTTTTCAGCCAGAAGCTGGGAAACAATATGAACCCCCTGGACATTGACTCATATATTTATTCAGCTACCAGTGGAGACCTGCCTGGTGCTGAATTCATGGTGGGATAAAGCATGGCCCTGCCTTCACGGGATCCCAGGTCAGCTTAGAGGGCACGCAGGGTACCCCACTTCTAAGTACCCATTTCTACATCAGGTAAGGGAACTGTAGGTGATACACAGGCAAACCCTGCAATCCTAGTGACTCGACATGATAGAACAGAACACCACTCTAGCTCCCTCCGCTGCCCAGTGTCGTGTTCAGTGTCTGACATTCCATGCGGTGCTTCTGGGACCCAGGTCCTTTCCATGTTGTGGCTCCAAGGTCACTGCAGAAGGAAAAAGCATGGAGTATTATTTGAATAAGACATGTTTTGGGGCCAGGCCTGTTGACATATGTCACTTGTGTCCACATGCCATTGGCCAAAACCAGGCAATGGCCCTACCTAAGTGTAAGGAAGGTTGGGAAACACTGTCCCTGGCCTGGCAGTCACTTTGCAGGAATCTTTGGTGGACACTGGCCATCCTTGCCAGAGATGAGTGGGGGCCAGCAGGGTCTTCCTGTTATCCAGGCCTCTCAAGTTCAAGTCTGCCTCCAACCACTTTTCCTAGGCGCCTGAGAAGCAGATGGCTGGTGCTGATGTGTACAAAGACTGAACACACCCAGGGCCCCTTTGAACCTCTCCTCCGCCTCTCACAAAACAGGGATTTCCCTCCCTGCTCTCAGGAGCATCTGCCCTCAGCAAGCCCACATTTGCAGGGGACTCAGCGTAATGCCATTAATTGACATTAACCACGTTCTCATGGTTTTGTGCTTTGACCATTATCATCCCATTTCACTTTCTTCTCCATTCCTGAAGCAGGTATTAGCATTATCCCCATTTTTCAGATGAGGAAACTGAGGCACAGAGACCGTAAGTGACTTAACTGAGGACTCGCAGAGCCTGATCTTAGCTGCAGAGCTCAGCCTTTAAATGCTGCATTATTGAAAGCCATGTTAGCAGCTCATGCCAACCAGATAGGGCAGCGGGCACACTGACCTTTTCGTGCCCAGCCCTGCCTTCCCCGTCAGGGACCCCATCTCTGCCCTGGGGCCTTTAATAATGACACAGACATTTTCTTGCTGCTTACCGCAGCTCCTTCAGCTCTGAAGGTGTAAGCATTTCCCTCTGAGCTCTTCAGTCGAATTAGCCAGGCCTGTGCCACAAAGGTGGCCTTAATTGGATCTAATTTGCCAGACAGGAAGAGCCATCTATCATGCCGACAAGTTCATGTTTAAAACTTTTTAGAGACTAATTTCTTCCTCGCTCTGACAATTAATCGACACTACCCTAGCAAGGTGCATGGCTCAGCAGACAGACCTTTGCCAGTCTTTTGTTCCAGGCCTTAGCACCTTCACTGTCCTATCCCCACTCTCAGCTCCCTTCTCGGCGTTGCATAGGTCAGAGGACAGGCCAGCATGGCAGGAAGGGACATGTGACAGCAGAAAGGGTACGAGCAACCAACTAGCCCAGCTCCCTTGTTTCATGGGAGAATAGACCAAGCACAGAGAAGTTAAGTAACTTGCCCCAGGTCACACAGCCCAGGCAATAGGGATAAAAGATGGAGAAGGGGAAGCCAGGATGGCTCAGTGGGTTAAGCACTTGCTTTGCAGCCCCGGGGACTAAGGATCAAATCTTGGTCCCCGCCCGTGAAGACCCATATGCTGAAATGGGGTGTGCTTCCCATGAGGGAGGCCCCCAGCCCAGTTCCTGCCCTGTGTGACCCCTGCCCACCTGTGTGGAATGAAACCATGTTGAAAACTGATGATGTACAACTATGGAGACTGTTCTGGGCCCTCCCCCTTCTCTCTGTCTTTATTTCTCTCAGTCTCTGTCAAAAACAATAAAATAAATCTTTAAAAAAAGGATGGAGAGCACACCGTTTCTATCCTTGGTGAGCTCTCACAGTCCATTGGAAGAAAACATTTTCTGAGTGTTGGGAGTTTCACCTATAATTATTTAATCCTCACAACATCTCTGATTCAAAGGCATACTAAGCTTCCTCTTACAGATGACAAAACTGAGGCTCAGAGAAATTAAGTAATGTTCTCAATACCAAGCATGTGGAAAGGGCCATAATCAGAGTTCAAGTCTGGGCCTCACTCTCCTCAAAGAGCAGGCTCTTTCCTGTGGCCCATGTAGCATGATGGCTAAGTGGCCCGGCTGCCACCATGTGCTAAAGCCGCTGGCACTGGCTCACAGCTGCTCACAGAACCAACTATATGCACCTCTTCCCAACTCCATGTTTCGTGCCATCAAGTTAGTAGTGTAAAGAGGGCCCTAGTGGGAATATTTACCCCATGAAAACTGGCAAATGCCTCTATTTCCTTTGGGGGAACTGGGTTTCAAGCATTTGCCAGCATACCGTGCCCAGGGTTATGCCATATTTTTGTTAGACCAAAATACAAAGAAAAGCCCAAAACAGGAGATGCCGGGATGGCTCAGTGGGTTGAGTGCTCGTCTTGCAGCCTCAGGATCCAGGAATTGAATCCTGGCCGTGGCCCATGCGGACCTATATGCTGAACTGGGGTGTGCCCACAGTTCGTTCACACCAGGGCGAGCCTCCTATGTGGGAGGCCCCCGGTTCAGCTCCTGCCCCAGACATACTTCCCATGTGGGAGGCCCCCAGCTCAGGGAGGGCAGTGCGGGGTGTGGTAGGGGCATGCCTCTCATACAAGAGGCCCCCAGCCAGTTCCACCGCCCCGCGCCCACCTGTGACATGAAACTGTAGAAAACTGATGATGTGCAACTTTGGAGACTGCTCTGGGCCCTCCTCCTCTCTGTCTCTGTCAAAAACTATAAAAATAAATCATTAAAAAAATGAAAAGAAAAGCCAAAAACAGCCTGACAAATTTGAGGTTTATATTAAATGTTTATATTGAGTAAAATAACTTGTTTACATACTTAAAAAAAAAAATCAAGGCAGTATAATTGTTACTCACATAATTAAGGAAATTACAATGTTAATTCTCAGCACACTACAGGTTGGAGTGGAACACTCGGTGTCTTTCCATCCCGTCACGCATTTCTGTGATGGTATAGGAAGAAGCAGTGCTGAGCACTGGCCTAAGCTCTCCAGGGGAACCGAGTTAAGCCCACAGTAGCCAGCGAATGTAGATCCTATCATTTATTATTCCCTTTTGACCAGATGAGGAAACCGAGGCACACAGACTTTAAGTAACTAGTTCCAAGTGCTAAAGGTAGTAAGATAATCTCAAAAGACTAAATCAGGGGTGTCCAACCTTTCTTGGCTTCATTGGAAGAACTGTCGTGGACCACACATAAAATACACTAATACTAACGACAGCTGATGAGCTTAAAAACAACAAAAAAAAAGTTGCAAAAAATCCCACAGTGGTGTAAGAATTTGTGTTGGGCTTCATTCAACGCCGTCCTGGGGCGCCGGTTGCACGTGGCTGGTGCCTGGAGGTCCTTGGTGTCTGAGCTTGAAGCCACATGGCCCTCTTGCACTGTTTGCCAGCCGCCAATCCCATAACTGACCTTGATTTTCTCACATCCAAAAACCCGCTTCGCGGGGTTGCCTTGCGCAGGTCTGGGGTTCCAGTTCCCGAGGCACAGGCGCTGTCACCTCCCCCCACGAGCGCCGTCTCATCCTCTCCAGACCATTTGATCCTCCAGCATCTCTCCCCATGCTCCCTCTCTCTTCCTTCCTCCCGTGCCCTCTCCTTCCTGCCCGGACCTCTCTCTGGCCCACCCCAACCCTCTCTCCTGCACCCCTCTCTGCTGCAGGTGAAATCACCACCACCTCCCTGCTCGACCGTGAGACCAAGTCTGAATACATCCTCATCGTCCGAGCAGTGGACGGGGGCGTGGGCCACAACCAGAAGACGGGCATTGCCACTGTGAGTGCCACCCCGCCCGTGCCTCCCAGCCCCCCACTTGCTGTCCCGGCCCTGCTCCCCAGCTCACCTTCAGGCCGGGCCCCTTGTCCTGGGGCAGTGTGAGGCATTGTGGGAGTCGAGTGAGGTGGCAGGTACAACTCTGTGTCGGCCAATGTCAGCCCTGGGGCCACCACAACTATGGGACGAAAACCATTCTCACCCGGGACATGGGGACATTCAGGAGGAGCAAATATTTTCTCCTCTGCCCCCAAAAGACCAGCTGGGAGGGCAGGAGAAGGCCTAAGACATGGGCTCCTACAGGAGCAGGTGTTCCTGCCAGGAAAAGGCCCAGAGCAGGAAGCAGGGCCCTTGGAGGGTCCCTGGAGACTTGTCACCAACCCTCCTAACCCTTGTGATGCTGAGAAATAATGCCTGGGTTTGTCTGCCACGCGCAAGAAGGACCCATGAAGGCCCAGAGCCCCCACCCTAGGCCTTGTCACCCACCAACATGCCCCAGAAAGTAGGGAGCGAAAGGAAGGGTGACTGAGGGTCCTGACCGAGCTCTGAGCTGCAGAAGAGAAGGGGGTGGAGTGAAGCAGTAAGCGCCCTGTCGGGGAGGAAGCCGGGGCCGGCTGGCTGGACCCTCCAGCCCCCTCCCCACCGTGAGCTCGTGGCTGTCCCTCAGGACGCCTCTGCTGGCCGCTCCTCAGTGCCCTCCCGCTCCCCCCAGCGGCCTCCCCAGTCTTGCCCAGCCACAGGAGCTGGGGCTGATACTGCTTGACCAGGGACTGGCCAGAAGACCCCCCAGTGCCCTCGTCAGGCACTGGAGGCCCCTGCTAATGGGATTCAGAGCTCTAAAAATTATTTGCCTGGTGACAGGTGAGCAGGGAAATTGCTTGGCTTATACTGAGACTGGCTGGGACGCTTAAGGGATTCTATCAGACACCCTTCCACCCTAAACCTCCCCATAGGCTGACGAGACATCCCGTTTGAATGGGATGGAAAACAGTGGTACTGTCCTTTTTCAAACGGTCCATCTGGTCAGCCTAGTCTCGCAGGGCTCATGCATAGCCTGACCAGACGGACCGTTTGAAAAAGGACAGTACCATTGCTTTCAGTACCCTGTGAGTCACCTTTAGCCAAGACTAGTGGTGGGTGGGGCAAGTCCCAGGTTACAGGAAGGATTTCAGGGGCCAGCTCACCTGTTCCTCTGCTGCTGGGAGAGGCCAGCACCCAAACCCTGTCCTTGAAAGCCCAGGCCCTGCCCCAAAGCCCCAGAGTGGGTGGAGCTGTGCGATGAGCAGGGCCCCTCCTGGGCACCACCCTCACGAAGCTCAGCGAGGCGCCCACACCGCCCCCTGTGGCTTCACAGGTCAACATCACCCTCCTGGACATCAATGACAATCACCCCACCTGGAAGGACGCACCCTACTACATCAACCTGGTGGAGATGACCCCTCCTGACTCGGATGTGACCACGGTACGCGGGGGGTGGGACAGAGACCTGCCGGGCTGCCCTTCCCAGGAGTGTCTGCCCCACATGAGCCCTCGGGCCTGCTCGTGTGGGGCTCATGGGCTTCACGCTGCCCTCGGAGCCGCTCACAGAGCAGCGCTCCCATAGCTTTCCTATGCGGGGAGACGTAGTTAGAGGGCAGGGGAGCCCCCACCCAGGCCTCAGGGACAGTGGGCTTCAGGCTTCACCCCAGGGAGCACAGGGGGCCCAGGGACAGTGCCAGGGAGCTGGGGCTGGTTCAGCTTGTAGCCACACTTGCCCTGAGACCCAGGTCTCTGGTCACCCACTCAGGAGAGCCCCACCCTCCCGACAAGGCACATGCCCCTCTCTCACATCGCACCAGCTGGACCTCTGCCCCCAGCACCCTTTCTTCACGGCTTCTGCCCCTGCAGCCACTGTCCCAGCTCACCCCCGGGCTGACCCGCAGGGGATTTGAAATTCACTGTCCCAGCTCACCCCCGGGCTGACCCCCAGGGGATTTGAAATTCACTGTCCCAGCCCACCCCCGGGCTGACCCCCAGGGGATTTGAAATTCACCCAATGACTTTCTGGCCTGATGCCCCAGGTTTGCACAGACCCCTCCCTGTGCGTGCTGCATGGGTGGACATCTAAGTGCTGTGTGCAGGGACGTGACTCGAGGTGGGCAGCAGGGAGAGATGGCCAAAGCCTCGGGGTGTCCAGAATGGAGAGCCGCTTCCTGAGCATACAGGAAAGCCAGGGTTGGGCACCCCATGGTTCGCTCAACTCTGGGATTCACATTTGTGAGGCCTTCTCCTCCACACATGCTTGTACCCCATTTGGCCTCATGTAGGGAGATTTGTCCCCAACGCCAGCCCTATGATGGACGTGAACATGACCACCCATTGCCAGCGCCTTCTCATGCATCCTTCTATTCTCACAGTGCTCCTATGTGGCAGATGGGCTCATGGCTCCAATGTACTATGTAGGATGTGGAGACTTAGAATTTGAGGGCCTTGCCCAAGGTCCCAGAGCTAGTAAGAGGTAGTGCCAGGGCTCAAACCCGACTTTGAAACCACCTGGCCCAGCCCTTATCCTTCTTCTGGCTCAGGGATGCCCTAGCAGGCGGCCCAGGTCCGGAGAACCTGGAGAACCAGCTCTCTAGGAAGGCGGTCCCAACCCGGAGCTCAAGCAGCCTTGGGCTGGTGGCGCGCACCCTGCGCTGTCTGGGCCGCTCATCAGCCATGGAGAGTAGTGGCAAGGCTGCCTGGGTCTAGATGGGAGAGGGTGTCAGCCTACAAGGGAGGGACTGACGTGCTTGGCCACCACACCTGTCCTGTCCGCCTTTCCATGTGTTCAAGATCTGAATGGTTTTCAACTGGTGGGCAGGTCTCCTTCAAGAAATTCCAATAGGGCTGGGGCAAGGGGTCTGGAATCTGTGGTTTTTTCAAAGCCCGGAGTGGGTGTTTCCTTCCAACCAGGGTCAGATTTAGGAACCATTTCCACAGGCTCTCTAAGGGTCTGATCTGATGGGCGCTCTCTGCTGCCACCTCATGGGCACTTGGGCTCCTGCCCAAAACAAGCCCAGGCAGGGACCCCAGAGACCTGGGGCTAGATGCCCACCTCTGAATACCTGTCTGGTCATCTCTTACCTTTGATTTGTGTCTCTGGGAAATTCCTCCCAGAGAAAATTGAGGGGCAAGTGAGGTAGGTATCCCTGAAAGAAGGTAGCCGCGTGGGTCACTAGCGAGGGGCAACATTACTGAAGAACCCACATGCCCAACAGAGCTGTAGGTCTACCGGGTTGGGACTGCATTTGGCCTTGGGCATTTCCCAGGTCTGGTCCCAGTGGGCCTCTCTGGGTCTCCAGCCTTTTCTGAAAACCTTCTGAGCCATGAGCAGGTATGGACAATGGGCCAGGAGCCTGCTGCCCAGCACCTCCTCACTCTCCAGGAAACCTCAGCAAGCCTTCCGCGAGCGCCCACAGTGTGCCAGGTGCTGCGTTTAGCAGGCTCAGGAGTGCAGGAAGCAAAGTGCTTGCGCTCTACCTTCAGGGACCCTCTTGTCACTCTTGCTCAAACCCACCATTGGGCCCCTCTCGCCCTGTGTAAAAGCCAGAGTCCCTGCCTGCTCCATAGGGTCTGCCTGACCTTGGCCTCTAGGGAGATAGGCACGTGAGCCCACCCCTCCCCCAGCGGGGGGCAGCCCCAGGGTTGGAGCACTCAGGCATTTCAGTGACCTGTGCTAGTGTCTGAGACCAGGAAAAACAACAACGATTAAAGTTCAAAAAGAAAAGGGCAAAACCAAAACTTGTTATATTAAACAGCTACCAAATATGACATTAGTAGCTATGAAATTTAGTGTTTGTAAAAAATCCTCTGGGATTCCCAGTTATGTGCAATGGTAGCCAGGAAAACGGAAGTCAAAGAGCCCGTACGTTAATTGGGTTTGTCATAACAGAATAATTTCAAAAGCTATACGAGGACTGCCCAAAAAAAGTCCAGCCCCAAATGCCTCTACTTCTCATATTACATGGCTGGCTCCCTTCCGGACATCCCTATATATGTGGGTCCATTTCAATACCTTTGAGGAGGCCCCCTGAGGTCTCTAAGGCCCGGCAGAGGTGCTGGGTACCACAGGGGCCGTGGCTGAGGTGTGAGGAGAGAAGGCTGCAGTGCAGGGAACAATTTCCCTAGAGGTGACATCAAAGAGATTCTGACTCATCTCCCACCACCCTCCTCACACCCACCACACCCCTCTCCCCCAGCACACACTGGCCTTTCGGATTTCTTGAACCCACTAACTCCCACCTCGGAGCCTCTGCATGAAATGCACCCCACCCCACCCTTTCTCTACTCCCCAGCCCTGCTTTCCCATGGCTGACTCATTCTCCTCCATCTGTCCCATCTTAAAATGCCACCTCCAAAGAGAAGCGCTCCCTAACTACCAGCCTAAACGAGCTACCCCCTCTCCAGGCTCCGTCTTTCAGAGCTGGTCCCAAACCTGTTTGTTAGGTTCCTTGCTTCTTCTTATTATTATTATTATTTTAAGATTTATTTTATTGTTTTTGACAGAGACAGAGAGAAGGGGGAGGGCCCAGAGCAGTCTCCATTGTTGTACTTCATCAGTTTTTGACCTAGTTTTGTTCCACACAGGTGGGTGGGGGCCATGCAGGGTGGGAGCTGGGCTGGGGACCTCCCACATGGGAAGCACACCCCAGTTCAGCATATGGGTCTGCACGAGCCAGGGTCGGGATTCAACCCTCAGTCCTCGGGGCTGCAAAGTGAGCACTTAACCCACTGAGCCATCCCGGCTTCCCCAGGTTCCTTGCTTATTAAGAGACAGTATAGCTTAGTGCTTCACCAGGAACCCATATGTCTAGGCTCTAGTCCTAGCAGCACCACGTACCAGCTGTGTGACCTTGGGCAAGTTACATAATCTCTCTGTGTTCCAGTCTTCTCATCTAGAAAATGGGGATCATTAGAGTCCCCACCCGAAAGAGCTGTGGTTCCTACGTAACAAGCCAAAATACAGAAAGTACACCTGCCCACAGTGAGTGGTCGATAAGTGGTCGCTTTTGTCGTCATCTGCTTCCCTTGCCGGACTCATATCTGTCTTGTTATGAGCCCGTGCTTAGCACAGAGCCAGACGCGTTGTAAGTATACAAACTGTAAATGGAAGTTGTGGAAGTACTTGTTGGCCTTTCTTCCCCAGTGCGCCTGGCCCCCCAGCTCCACCAGGTCAGAAGGGGTCCTCCTGTTAGAGGGAGAGTAGGGCATATGACCCGGGCTCTCCCGAGGGCCCCTCTAGAGGGGCCGCTGGCCCCAACCCCTGGAGTCCGCCAAGCTTGTGTGCAGGTAAGCGTGTGCCTGCATTTGGGTGCCCTTGGAGTTGGCCGGGCGTGTGTCTGTGTGCACATGTGCACACTGAGGGTGTCCGCTGCATAGGTGTGAGCTTGCAGAGCGACCGTTCTCTGTTTGCAAGTGAGGTTTTAGTCCCAGGCTCCCTCCTGGCTCCTGCAGCCTGCTTCAAGGACCTGGCTGATGGACATTGATTTAGAGCCTTTCAAAGCCCTCCAGCAAAATCAAGGAGAGGGGAGAGGGAGAGAATTAGTCCCCGTCAGGCCAGGAGAAAAATGACGAGCGTGAAATGGGAAATAAATGAGGGGAAAGCGGTGAGAGTCTCCACAATCGCCCCGCAGAGTCCACAGGGGTCACAGCCCGCTGCCCTCTCCTGTGCCCCCGCCCCACCCCATGACCAGGAAGTGGGCCAAGAGGCCAGCTATCAGTGCTCACCCCCTACTAGTGTCACTCAGGGCCTGCTCGCCCAGGCCGCCTCACGCACTCGGGGCTGGGGAGAGGGGCGAGCGGAGGAGAAGCCCTCCACTCTGTGAGCTCGATCTCAGTGCATTCAACAGCAGGCTCCTGGTCTGTAGCAGCTTGTTGAACTGCCTTGGACCTCAGTCTCCCCACCCGGTAAGTGGGGATAAGAACTACGTCACGAGAGAGACTGTCGTAGAGCTGTGGGGCTCGCTGGTCTTGCCCACCAGCAGGATGACCTTGCCTGGAGTGCCTAAGGGCCCTGTCCCTGCTGGGAATACAGGAGTGATTGAGTCCCCATCATAAGGGCTAGGGAAACTGAGGCAGCATGCTCACAGCACAGTGAGGGCTCCTCGGGCCTGGGAGGCTGCCGCCACCCCAAGCATTGGTGCAGCAAGGCTGGGAGGTGGGGGTGGGTGGGGAGCAGGCCTGCGTCCCCCTCTCCGAAGCAGAGAGGTCCTGGAGTGACTCGGGGTTCAACGCCTGCATCAGCTTCTCTCCCTGGCCTCCTGGGCCCAGGGGCAGACGGGAGTCCTTGGCCAGAGTGGCCCATCTGTCTGTTCTGGTCTGATGGCCCCAGAGACACCTCGACTGGGGATTAAGCCAGAGGAAGGACAGATTCTGCTGCCAAAGCACAAAAGTCCCCACATCGAGTAAGATAAAGGAGCTGATGAGGTGGGGCTGTCATGGCCAAGTGTCCTGAAGTGAAGAATGGCAGCGTCCTGATGCGACCCCAGGGACTGCAGTCACCCCCCGTCATTGATCTTGTCCACCTCTGGTGCTGCAGTGGCCCCTGCAGCGCAGGGTGGGGGCGGGCTGAGGGCTGGGTGCCACTGCTGTCCTGGGACCCCAGGAGGCCGGCAGGGTGGGAGCTGGGGCGGCCCCATGGCTGGTGTGTGATCTTGAGTCTGGGCCGTGCCTCTCTGAGTTCTGCGTTCCCCTCATGGGAGGTAGCAAGCGAGAGGAGTGCCCGACAGGACAAGGCATGGGCGGGCACCAGACGGGGGCGAGAACAGGCCCGGGGTTTGTGGCCCTGTGTTAGGACAGCGCGAGGTTGATCCCCCTCACTGGGGATCGGGGGCTGGAAAGTTAAAGGGGCCACAGGGTCTGGGGCCCCTGTCCTGAGACCCTACCCCTCCAGGGATACTCCGCCCACACCCCTCCCCCAGCTGCCCCCTGTCCATGGCCTGTCCTCCGTGGTGTCACAGAAGCCTAATTCTTTTCAAATCACCTCACAAGCAAAAGCTCCAAAGGGAGAGAGGGTTTGATGATGAGCAACCCAATTTTCAAAATTCAGGGTTTCAAATCCTTCCAAAAGCTCAGCCGAGGATTCAGACTCCCCGGCCCAGCCCGGCCCAGCCCACACTGGAGAAGTCCATGGTCGTGGACCTACTGGGGCCCTCCTGCTGTCCCAGAAGCCCGTGACTATGTCACTCTGCATGTCTGGAGAGGGAAGAAGACACGCTGGCAGTGTCACCTGCTGGCACTCGCATGGGCTCTGGAGGGACCAGAGCCACTTCCTGGCTAGGAGGCCCTGGGAGCCTGTCTGTGGAATGGGCATACTTATAGGTACCTGCCTCCTAAGGCTGTGGGTACGGTGTGTGGACAGGGCCTGGCATTCACAAGATTTGGGGAGCCTCCTAGCTGCTGGTGTGTGCTAGGTGCTGCTTTTTAGATCTGAAGGCCGAGGCTTCAGTGGGCAAAGGGACTGACCTATGGTCAAACCTGAGTAAAGAAGCTGAAGGCCTGGGACTTGCACTGCTGACTCATCTTCTGACCTTCCCGCCTCTCCACCCCCATGAGAGCTCCCTGCTGGCGCCGGGAGGGCACTGCCTGGGTCTGAGTGGGGTGCTTGGGACCAGCGTGTGAGCTCAGACCACCCGCGCAGGCCTCCTGCATGCAGACTCGCTCCCTGGGCAGGACTCAGCGGAGGACCGCTTCTCCCTCCTGGACAGGTGGTAGCTGTGGACCCGGACCTGGGAGAGAACGGCACCCTGGTCTACAGCATCCAGCCACCCAACAAGTTCTACAGCCTCAACAGCACCACAGGCAAGATCCGCACGACCCACATCATGCTGGACAGGGAGAACCCCGACCCCTACGAGGCGGAGCTCATGCGCAAGATCATCGTCTCTGTCACGGACTGTACGTGCCCTTCATGCCCCTCACAGCCCCGCACACCTGGGCTGGGGACCTCGACACCTCCCTGCTAGCTTGTCCTCTGGGAGTCCTGGGCCTCCCCAGGAGGGCTGTGTCTTGATGAGTAGAAGTGGAGTAACAGTGCTTCCCAGTGTGACCCCCCTCCTCCCGGCACCTCCTCCGGGGACAGAGGGGCTGGGTGTGCAAAGCCCAGGCTGTGGATCGCTGGGGCGGAGGCTCACTAAACCTGGCCCTTTCTCTCCTGAACCCCTCTTTCCCTCCCTCCCCCTGTCTGGTCCCGCAGGTGGCAGACCCCCGCTGAGAGCCACCAGCAGTGCCACGGTGTTTGTGAACCTCTTGGACCTCAATGACAATGACCCCATCTTTCAGAACTTGCCGTTTGTGGCCGAGGTGCTCGAAGGCACCCCTGCGGGGGTCTCCGTCTACCAGGTGGGCTTTCCTGTCCCGGCCTGAGGGTCCCGCTCTCTGTCTCCCTCACCTCGTCCACACCAGCCGGCATGTGGATGGCACGTGCCGTGGACGCTGGGCCTGATGCTGAGCACTTTGCAGGGACAGGACAGGGAAAGCTACCAGCCAGGACATGCTCAGCTCCAGGCTCTGAGAGTAGGTGATGGAGGGCTTCCTGGAGGAGGAATATGAGCTGGGCTTGAAGGACAGGGAGATTTGGATGGGGTGGAGGGAAAGCACTACAGGAAAAGGAAAAAAGCAGAAATGAGAGATCAGGAGGGATAGAAGGAGAGACAGAGAACTCTGGGAATCCAAATCATAGAGTTTCTCAGGGCCTGACTGTAGAGGTCTGGCCCTAGACCCGCAACACCCCAATCCTGCAGGTGGTTCAACAACACGAAGGTGCCCTGCCTCCCTGGGCAGCCCCTGCTCTCTCACAAGCCCCAAGGCAGCTCCCCACAGTGTGTGGGACCTTCCCCACTCTGCAAGAGACTGAGAGACTTGCCCGAGTCCTATTGGCCAAGAAGAGATCTTGAACCTGGGCCCTCTGCCTGCTACTCCATCACCCTTCTGAGCAGGGAGGCCACGAAGCCACTGGCTCAGGGAAAATAATGCCCTAGCAGGGGGTATTCAGAAACAGTGGATGGCCCTCGCAGTTAAGAGCACGGGCTTTGGAATCTGACCACTATGGGTATGGATCCCAACTCTACCACCTGTGTGCTGGGTGACTTGGAGCAAACGCCTTAACCTCTCTGGGCCTCAGCTTTCTCACCTGTGAAATGGGGATCATGATATTAATAGTACCTGGCTGTGCTGTGGGGATTCAGTCAGACACAAGTAGGTATAAAGCAGCCTAGCACTTGGACCACAGGAGATACTTAGTAGCTGATGTGCTCATTCTGTCTGTAGTGAGGGTTTAGACTCAAGAGACAGCAGAATCCAATGGCAGAGGGTTAGCCTGGTCCCATTCAAAGATGACAGGGCTGTTTGTCCGCGTGCCAGAGTGGTAAGTGTGGTGTGCCTCTGTTTCTTTATCTGAAAAGGTTGGTTAAAAGCGTTCTTGGACAGGTTGCAGGGTGCAGTCTCTCCAGCAGAATATACTTCCCAAACCACCAGCAGGGGGAGCTGAGATCCAGGGAACAGCGACCAGGCCCTGCGAAGGAGTCCTCAAATAGGAGAGGTGGGGCATGCGGGAGGCCTCACGGGTTCTCCCAGGGCTTGCAGGCAGCAGAGGGAAGGAAGGAAATGCTCACCAGCACAACTTCTGAGTTCACAGAGGAGTTGGCTCAAAATCACGAGAAGACGGGTGAAGGATCTGGGGCGTTTGTCTTGGAAACTCCTCAGATATAGGAAGAGGGTTCTGACTTGAGCTCTGTGCTCCCCCGGGTCCAGATCTTGACCCATAATGGTTACTGCTACATGTGCAGAAGAACTTTCTCCAGGGACTAGAGCTGTGTGCAGAGAAATTAGAAGTAGTGAGCCCTCCATCCAGGGAAGCATTCAAGCTAAGTGTGGACACCTTTGTCCAGCTGGTTGGAGGATTAGACCAGACATCGTCTTTCAATCCTGAGAGTCTTGGCTTGATGCAAAGCTCTTATTGTAACTATTATCACACACTTTTCTTAAATGGCTTAAATCCTTTTCTGTAAAACTTCCAACAACTCAGGCCTGTGAGTCAGGGCACCGCTCATCAGGACCGGAGGTGCAGAGGGGAAGAGAGTAGGAATTTGGGAGGAGGCTTGCCTACACATGGCCTCTGTGGCTTTTTAAAAAATAAACCTCAGGTGACTTGTAGAAACTGATCCCTGATATCATCATATTTGTGTTGCCTTACAAATCAAAGCAGGGGAGGGACTCCTGATCGCTGAGCGCCCTCTGGAGTGGAGCTCCGTGATCGGAGGGTTCTGTGCTGTAAGAACTGCTCCAGGCCAGCATCCTGGGGGCAGAGGGGGAGGGGAGCCCATTGCTGAGTGTGGGGGGCCTGAGCCAGCTGGGGGAACTAGGGGAGGGCTTTCTAACACGGAAAGCAGGGTTCTGAAGGAGAACATTGTGGGGACCTGGCCCCTTGTTCTAAAACGTCCCTCCCCCACCCCTGGCCCCACTGGGTACATCTGGACGTCTGTCAGCTCTGACGCACTGTCCCCTTAGAGAACGTCTGGCAGGTGCACTGGGGACAGCAGCCGGGCCTGAGGCTCCAGGGGGAGCGGGCGTTTCTGGCTGGAGCCGAGCATGGGTCAGTGGGAAGGACGGGAGTAGGGGACACTTCTCAGGGAGAAGTGTCAGTCCTGGGGTCCCCGTGCCTCACACAGCCCCTCCTTGCCCACAGGTGGTGGCCACCGACCTGGACGAGGGCCTGAACGGGCTGGTGTCCTACCGCATGCAGGTGGGCATGCCCCGCTTGGACTTCCTCATCAACAGCAGCAGCGGCGTGGTGCTCACCACCACCGAGCTGGACCGCGAGCGCATCGCCGAGTACCAGCTGAGGGTGGTGGCCACGGACGCGGGCACGCCCACCAAGAGCTCCACCAGCACGCTCACCATCCGAGGTGACGGGCAGTGCCAGGCAGGGCGGGAAGCTCAGGGCGCCCCGGCTGGCCTCGTCCATGTGGGAACAGGCTGCCTTGCTGGGAGGGCGCCCTCAACTGTGCCTTTCAACACAGCAGAGCCTTCCCACTCTCCACCAAGTCAAAAGGGCCAGCATCCCTCTCTGGCCACTGCCTTCAGCACCCCAGAGCCAGGGGCAGTGGCCTGGACCCACTGCCAAGTCCCCTTCTGGATGCCGGCAGCTGCAGAGAGGCCTTGAGCAGGGTGGGGCCTGAGGTCACAAGTGGTCTGCGCCGGTTGCGGAGCCCTTTGTTTTTATTTGGGGACTCAAAGTCAGCCATCCCCTCCCATGCATCTGGGCTGTCCATGGAAGGGCCGTGTGCTGGGAAGGGGGCAACTGGAATTCCCAGACTCCCCGAGACTCCTCATCCACTTGGGGCACTCTCAGTAACTCCCACCCGCCTCCCCCCTCCGGCGCAGAGACATGCAGGGTTACTATTTCTCAGTCACTCTGGCTCTATCTTCAATTCTCAGGACAAAACTGGGACACTGATCCGAGCTATTGCTAAAGGGCCGGGATAACCCCCAGGCTGTAAGTGCAGAGGGTAACGGGCAGGATGCGACCTGTTCTCTAGCACAGACCCAGCTGCACCCTGGCTCCTGGCAGCCTCCATGGGACGGCAGTGGTTAGCTCAGCACAGGCCCAAGCACTCACCTGATCACACTCTGAGGTGAAGATGAGGGAGCCCCGCACACTCTCTCCTGGTGATCCAAGTCTTGTGGGTTCCTGGTGCCGGTTTGAGGACCCGCTTCTGTGCCAATGATTGACAAGGAGGGCGTCTAGTCCTCTCAGAGAGGACTCCCAGACAAGTTATCTCCAAGGCTCAACAGAAGCCGTATCACAAAATGAGCTCTTGATTTCTCCTGCTGACATCACAAAGAGTAGCTAAAGTGGAGTGGGCGTCATTTCACTACGAAGGTCTTCCAAAGCCTCGTCTGCCAAAGGAGCAGGGACCTGTATGCAGAGTTGAAGGGGAAAAAATGAAACTTGAAGTAAAATTGGACTTTGTGGGGAGGAAAGGTCCTCAAAGGCAGTTACTTTCCCTGGGATCTCACCACAAACTGGGGGCAGAAATCCCCAAGACCCCACCCCTGCCACTCTTGCTGGGTGACTTTGAACAAGTCATGCAGTTGCTTTGAGTTTCTGTCTCCTTGTCTATATAGTGTGTATAGTATTATAATAACTGCCTCATGATAGTGTTGTGAGAGGCATGTGTGGTCCTGCCTGGGAAGCACTCAGCATGTGGGAAGAGCTGAGACATGGTCACTGTCATGATCATCATCATCGTTGTTGTCATTGTTAGGCACACTCTGGAGAGAGGCCCTGCGGTTCTCTCCTCCCTTGGACAGCATGAGCAGCAACAAGCCCCTGGGGACCAGGGACTGTGGACGGGTGTGGAGCTCTGGTCACCTGTTGTGTGCCCAGACAGCATGGGGCCCCTTGGCTCATGATCGGGAGGTGTAGACTCGCAGGAAATCTGTTTCCTCTTTGGTCTGGGGAAGGCGCCTCTGCCTTTGGAGCTGGGTGGTCTTGGGCAGAAGCCAGTCCGAGCCCTCTATGTTGACTGCCCACAGTGCTCGACGTGAACGATGAGACGCCCACCTTCTTCCCCACTGTGTACAACGTCTCCGTGTCCGAGGATGTGCCGCGGGAGTTCCGGGTTGTCTGGCTAAACTGCACTGACAATGACGTGGGCCTCAATGCCGAGCTCAGCTACTTCATCACAGGTGCGCGCTGCCTCCACCCCCTTCCAGATGTGCAGCCAGCCTGCGGTCAGGCAGGAGGGCGGGGAGCAGGCCAGTATTGGCCATCAGGACTTGGCCCCCGGAGACCCCCTGAGGATTTGCTCTTGACCTTTCCTAAAGGCTTTGTAGCCAGATCCCTCTGGTCTGCCTCCCCAGGGCCCTCCTAAAGCAAAGAGTTTAATTTTGCACATTTTGCGAGGAGCTGTTGGGGTTGGGGGACTTACCAAGGGTCAGTCTGGAGGGAGATGGTGCCAGTGACTCCTAGGAGGGGTCCTGCCCCCCACTCTATCCCACGTTATGGTGAAGAAGCAACCATTGGAGGAATGTGGTCCTGTCTGTCCTTGCGGGACCCTTCACTCATGAAGAAAATTTCCATCTGCTTAGAGACAGATGGTTTAGATCTCTCTAAATTAAATAGTTTTAGCTCTAAAATGTCAAGTAGCTCCCATTTGAAGAGCTATGGAGAAATATTTTAAGGCCATGTCCTGGCTAAACAGTGGAAAAGGAGCCATGATTGATTAGTGATATCTGCCATGACAGCAGACTTGGTAGGTGATGTCAGACGTGCCATGTATTAGTCATTCCTGGATTAGAACAGTTTCCCAGCGTTCTTCAGTCTATTGCACATGAAAGGTCCTGGCATACATGCGGGGAGGAGGGATAGTTTTTTCATACTCTACAGTCCTCCCTTGGCCATTTTACTAGCTCACTCTTCCCTCTTCCTACAGCCACATTACACACACACCCCTATGCACGTGTGTGTCTCCACACCCCAGCCTCCCTGACGCCTCTCCCCCAGGAGCAAGGAACACCAGAACCCTGAAGTGGCCAGTCCTGCTCCCCCGAGAGCCTTCCCAGCCCTAAGAGTCTCTGATTTTAAGTTCACACATTCTTCGAGGAGCTATGCATGTCCTGCTAGAAGCTAGTCCAAACCCAGTGCGGAGGCGCCCTCTGCTGCCCAGGATACCACACTGCCTGCCAGCTAGTCGGGAGGGGTCTCGAACTGTTCTGCTGGAGTCCTTTCCTGGCTTCCAGCTACTGCAGGAAAGAGAGCCTCACACTTCCTACGTGTGCCAGAACTCACTCACTCCTGTCTCACATCTCACTGCCCCTACTTTTCACTCTGTGGAGCCTCCAGGCATCCCCACTAAGCCCAAGACGAGGGGCCTAGAGAATGCCCAGCCAACCCCAAAGTCCTCCACACGTAAAAGCCCCAGCCCAGGTGCACTGCTCACATTCTTTCATAGGATAGGCAGGTGGCAGAGCGGTGGACACAGGCTGGGCAATTAGACTGTCGTGTTAGAGTCCTACGCCCCTTAGGCGACTGTAACCCAGGACAACACACATAACCTCACTAAAGGCCCCTTCTCGTTCCCTGTGGAAACAGGGATAGTTTGCATGACATGAAATGGGCCATGTGAAGTGCCTGGTACACAGTAGGTGCTCAATGAATGCTTGACCCTTATGATTTCAGCCCACACAGGCCACGCCCTCATCAGACCCCTCCCCTACCCACCCCCAGCCCTGTTCTCAGGCAGGGCTGAGAGGCAGCTCAGCCTTTCTGTGCTGGACCACCCCTGGAGTGTCTCAGGTCAGAAGCAGAGCCGGGCGCCCCTCCCTTTCCCTGGCTGGGAGCCGTGTCCTGACTGAAGCATCGCTGTCTTTTGCCCACAGGTGGGAACATAGACGGGAAGTTCAGCGTTGGCTACCGTGACGCCGTGGTGAGAACAGTGGTGAACCTGGACCGGGAGACCACAGCCGCATACACGCTGGTCCTGGAGGCCATTGGTACGCACCAGCCCTGCTGCACACCACAGCATACTTGTGCTGGGTAGAGTTCACATGAGGCACCCTCCCAGGGGCCAGCTGGGCCTGACCCCAGGAGCCAGACTTTGAGCCAAAGGCTCTGCCCTGATGCCATTGGAGAGAGGGCAGCCAGACAAAGCATGGGAGGGGTGGAAGGTAATCAAGGAAGACTTTCTGGAAGTGGTATCAGAGAGTGCCTTTGGGTCAATTAGGACTCTTAGTTGCCAATTTTTAAATAAACTGACGTCAGCAATGTAGGTGAGCTCTGAGTAGTTCCATCTGCCCCGGTGCCTGCCCCTAAACCCTTTGTCATGGCCCAGGGGGGAGAGGTGTGCAGGTGAGTGAGGCCTAAATCACACACCAATCCCTGGTGCTGGGTGGGGAGAGGGACAGGAGAGTGGTCAGACCCACTTGGAACCCAGGCCTCAGAGTAGGGAAGGGAGGGTTCTCAGAGGGACCTTCAGGGCATGGAATTGCCTGAGAGCAGGGTGGTGCTGATGGCAGAAGGGAGGCAAGCCCACCACCTCCTTGAGAGCCAAGTGAGGTTTTTGTTCGCAGAGAAGCAGGGAGGGCATTTCAGGAAGAGTAACCGGCTCATGCAAGCGGCTGGAGATGGGAAAGAGCCGTGTGTGTGTGTGCGTGTCTGCGTGTGTGTCATGCAAGGGGCTGGAGGTGGGAAAGAGCCGTGCGTGTGTCTGTGTGTGTACACATGTGCATGTACGTGCACATGTGTGCGTGCGTGTGTGTATGTGTGTATCTGTTTGTCCCGCACCACCACGCGGCTGCTGGCCCGTGATGTGGGAAACACTGGGGCGGGGTGGCTGCGATCAGGGTGGGCTGGCTTGTGGAGGCCTAAATGTCAGGCTGGAAGTTGGTCCTTGGTTTCCAGGCAGCAGGAGCCCTTGAGGCTGCAGAAGGGAGGAAGGGTGTGATGAGGCCCGTGTCCCGCAGATGACCCTGGTCCTCCCGGGAGCACCCGGCTCCTTGTTTGCACTGAGCACTGGGTGGAACGGGGCCGTGCTCCCTGTGCCTCACTCTTTCCAGCAGCAGTCTCCCTGGCTCACCCACGCCCACATGTGTCTCCCCTCTGCGCTGGTCTTGGCAGCCACACCTCCCTCCAGAGCCCCATCGTCTCCCTCTGAGTGCAGCCTTCTCATCGAGCTCTGGCTAACAGGAGAGGGCTCGGTCATGCCCAGACCTCCAGTGGGGCCTGCAGCTCCACTGTGCCCAGCCGGGGCAGAGAAGCAGGACCCCAGGGCGGTGAGAGGAGCTCAGGAGTGCAAGACGACTCAGGAGAGGCACCTGCACCCAAGCATGTGGTCAGCTGGCCGGGGGAAGAAGGCCGGTCTCCGCTGGCCCTCAGCCAGCTGCAGCTGCCTGCCCTCCTCCCTGGGTGACTGGCCCAGCCTGGACATGCCGTGCTGGGCGCAGCACCTTCCTCCCGGGCAGGACGACCCATCGCTGCCCCTGCACTGAGCCACCTCCCCAACCCTGGGAGGGTCCCGCATCCAGAGGCTTAGAAGTCAAGCAGGGCCTGTGTCCCTGAATGCAGAGGGCCAACAGGCCAAATCTGGCCCATAGACACATTTGCTGGACCCAGCTTGTGAATGACTATGAATTGTGAACATTTAAAAATCAAGAGGTTTCATGTAGAAGCTCGCGTGTTCAATTCCTCTCATGAAATGAGAAGCACTGGCATCACTGGGCCCCATTCTGTCCACCGTGGACTGGAGCAGAGCCCAGCTGCCCCGGGAGGTGGGCTCGCCCTGATGCCACCCATGGATCTTACCCGCCTGGCCTCCCACACTTGGGTTTGTGATCTCAGGATCTCTCAGATTCCTAGCACTGCTGCCACAAATCACCACAGCTTTGGTGGCTTAGAAGAACAGAAATTTTTGGGCTTGTGGCTCTGGAGGCCAGAAGTTGAATTGAGGGGTCCCAGAGCCTCTGTGGGAGAATCCTTCCCCCACTCTTCCGGTCTCTGGTGGCTCTAAGTGCTCTTGCCTTGTGGTCCCAGGACTCCAGCCTTTTCCTCTCCCTGTCAAATCTCCCTCTGCCTTTCTCCTATAAGGACCCTTGTCGTTGGATTTACGGCTCACCCAGATAACCCAGGATATGTCAACTCGAGATCCTTAATTTAATTTTATCTTAGAGGCTCTTTTTTTCCAGTAAGTTTATTCACATGTTCCCATTTCATGCCTCAGTTCCCTCCGCTATAAAATGGGGATAATAATAGTGCCAAGTTCACAGGCTTGTTGGGAGACTGAAGGAGCTAGAAGTGCCTAGGACATATTAGATATTGTTAGTGTTATTCCTAATCTAAAAAGGAAAAGAGCCACCCCTGCAGAGGCCAGAGTGGCTGGGTGACCAGGGCCTGTGCCTGGCAGCTGCCAACAGACTGTCCCCCACCATCTCCCACAGACAACGGCCCCGTAGGGAAGAGGCGCACAGGCACCGCGACCGTGTTCGTCACTGTCCTGGACGTGAATGACAACCGGCCCATCTTCCTACAGAGCAGCTACGAGGCCAGTGTCCCCGAGGACATCCCTGAGGGCCACAGCATTGTGCAGGTAGGTGGCCGTGGCTCCCTGGGGTAGCTCATGGGCTGGGCGCAGGCTGGGCCACACTCAGGTCTGAGCACACGTGGCATCGTGGCAGGAGGGATGGAGACAGGACAGGGCACAGCTGCTGCTGCAGAAGTAGCCAGTGCTGTGGGGAAAGGGGGCCCAGGCCTCTCCTTCCTCCTGGGGGGAGTGGGCCCCCAGGTCCTGTAGCTGAGGACAGGGCCCTGGCTCTCCAAAAAGCAGAAGTCCTCTCTCTCCCCGCCCCCTTCCTTTCCCAAGTCCTCTCCCCCGCACCAGGGGCCTTTCAGAGCAGGGGGAGGTGGCATGTCACATTTTCCCGGAAAGGAGTGGTGAGACAGCCAGAGCCCCGCGAGGCCCAGAACAGAGCGGCTTTCAAGGGGCCCTTGGCCGAAACTCTCCTCTTGGGAAGTAAACAGACACAAGAAGAAAGGGAGCGGACTCAGGGAGAATGGGGAGGCCCTGAAAGTGAGGCTCGGGTGCCCGCCCCCAGCTCCAGGAGGCCTCAGTTGCTGGGTGGGAGGGAGGCCAGGCATTCCTGGCCTCTTCAGCTGCCAGGGTTTCCAACTGGGAGGCTGAGCCAAACACGGCAAATCTAGGCCTGTCCTCTGGGGCAGGCTAGGCTTAGGCAGCTGGGCGCGTGCCCACCACCCTGCATCGAGACCAGCACGGGGGCAGGGAAGGGCCTGGGAGCCGGGTACTGACGCCCAGAGGCTAAAAGAGTCCAGGAAGCCATGGGGACTTGCAAGGGTTCAGGGCTAGTTCCAGGGGAGGAAGGAGGAGGTCTCTCTCTCGGGGCCCCCACTCCTGGACTTGGGGAGCCTCTCTCTTCCAGCCTAATACCTGCCACCTCGGTTCACTGGCAGGTTTCCTGGGACCAGCCTGGGAGCATACCTGGGTGTATGAGTAGACCTTGAGAGCCCCGCTCCCCCTCCCCAGCCTTTCCTCTCCTTCAGACCTCAGGGCAGCCTTATCCTCCACCCCTAGTGTCCAAGGAGAGAACCCCTAGGGCCAAACAGGGCACCTGGCCAGGGATGACACGGGTGGGCAGAATTCTTCCTGGGATGTCTCAGGGAGGCCCTGGGCGAGGGAACCAGGGAGAGGTTAGCAAGCTGGAAAGGGAGGGTAACAGCCCTTTGCGGGGAGACCTGCCCTACTTTCTAACCCAAAAGAATTGGTTTCTGTTGTGCAACACTGTTCAGGCTGAAATCCTAGAGCACAAGTAACATAAGGCAGCCCTGATTCCCCCCATTTCTCAGGGAGAATTTCAGGACCGAGTGACTTTTGCAAAGCCCTGGAAGTAAGTTTCTGGCCAAGCAGGACTCACTCTGACATCAGATTGACCTAGAAGGAAGGCACAGTGGGCCTCTCCAACGGGGCCTGCCTGGAGAGAAAGCAGGCGTCCGAGGGAAGAAGAGGGCTCCCCAGGATCCTTAGGCTTTGGGGGGTGGGGCAGCACTCAGAATGCACCTCCACGCAGTAATGGGCGACTCGTTCTTTTATGTCCTCACCGGTAAGGCTGAGTCGGGGGCTGGGCAGTCTCGCCCTGCAAGCTCCCAGGGTCATAGGAGAGAGAAGACATAGACAAGGATGGCACCACTGACAAGAGGATGATCCCTGACCTCCTTCCCAGAGGCACGAAGGGTGGGGGCGATCCCAAGCAGGAGGTGGCCTTCAGCTGGGGAGCAAACAGCACTTCACAGAGCGGGGACCTAGTGAAGCGTGAGGCACAGCCTGGGGAGGTCAGTTTGCCTGGTGTGCTGGGTCAAGATGAGGCTAGAAAGACAATTCGGAGCCAGCTCCCAGAGGTCACTGCACACCAGACTAAGGAATTCTGGCTTTATGCAGCCAGCAGTGGGGAGCCAGGGACGGTTATGGAGCTGGGGAGTGGTAAAACGAGAGCTCAGTCTTCGAGAAGCCCCGCTGCTGGCTGGCGGCTGCACTGGGGTCATCACAGGAGTGTGGGGATGGCATCCTCATGGAGGAGCACAGGGTGGCCCTGCTCAGCTGACCCCCTGGGGCAGGAGCCAGGCTGCTCAAACCCCATCTGCCTATTTTCCAAAGTTGGGACCCAACCAAAGTATAGAGCCCTGGCCTTGTGAGGGAGGTTGAGAGTTAGGGGTCCTGAGAAGCCCAGCCTGGGGTGGGATTGCTGCAGCGGGTAAGCAGTCAGTGAGGCAATCCCCCAAAAGACAGCACACTTAGTGTGGTCCACGCCTGAGGCCCCGTAGCTGTCCTGGAGAGGTCTGGACCCTCCTACCCAAAGGGAGGCTGCATGCTTCCCTGGGTGAAGCCATGAAGCCCCTGTGATGTGTCCTCAGCCCAGGTGACATCACCTCTAGCTGTGGGCGGTACATCCTGCCACCCTGCAAGGGGCTTCTTACCCCATCACCAGGCCCTCCCTGATCCATCCTGATGTGGGTGCATTAAAGGGGGACCGCCAAGGTCCCAGCTGGCTTGAGAGCCTCACCTGCCCCTCCTCCCAGCAGGCACCCAGACATCTTATCCACCACAAGGGTGCTGGCTGCTCCCATAGATCACAAGGTGAATGCTGGCGGGGCCCAGGAAATCCCAGGAGAGGAGTCCCCGGCTTCCTGTTGGCCTTGGGCCCTGAGATGGCCCAGAGGGCAGAACAGTACCTTGCCCTCAGTGTGGGCTGAGTCGCTTGGTGGGCGGGCTTCTGTGGGGAAGCAGGGGTCTGCTTCCTGGAGGTGGTCTGTGCCTGGTTGCCAGAGATGGCTTTGGGGGCCCCGGTTGTACTGTCCAGAGCTGCAGACCACGGGCCCACATGGCTGCAGGCTCCCCACGATCGATCCTGCAATCTCTCAGCAGGTTGCAGCTAGGTCTGCTGAGAGGAAGGTATTCATTCCTCCAGGGACTGTCTCTGGGAAAGGCCGTGGGCCTGGGCACACGGGAAACCACTGGGGCTTAGCGCAGGGCCCGTGTGTTTGGGCCGCTGTCTCCTGCCGCCTGTGGTGCTAGGCCGTGTCAGAGGGAGGAGGATCATGGCTGCATCCTGGATGCGGGGGACACCCCATCACATCTTGGTAGCTTCTGTGCAGTCCCAGCCATGGTTGTCATCGTGGTCTGGCAGGGGGCGCTGCGGGGAGGGCCGGCCACGGCGGAAGCTGTGCAGGGAGCGGCGCAGGGAGCCCAGGCGTTTCCAGAGCCGGAGCTGGGGCTCGCTGGGGCTCCCAGGGTGGTGGGGCATGCACGCGCGAGCCGGGCGCCTCGGGTCCAGTGCGGCCGGTTTGCAGAGGGTCACGAACAGCAGACAGGTGGCCAGCAGGAAGAAGATGCAGGCCAGGGCAATGAGCACAGGGAGGGGGTCGGCAGCCTCCTGTGGGCTCCCCGCAGTGACAGGAGCTGTGAGGAAGGGCAGGGCACTGGGGCCCCCAGTGCTCATGGCTCCTGCAACAGGAATGGACAGGAGCTCAGAGACAAATCTGCTGGACTCCTCAGGGCTGGGCAGGGAGGGGAGCTGGATGCTGCTGAGCGAGCAGCAGCATCACGGCCACTTTACAGCGAGGCCCCCAGAGGTGACAAGTCTAAGGTCACATGGTGGATAAACAGCAGCGGAGCTGGGCCTGAATTCACACTCCCTTCCTGCTGTCTCTCCCTGCCAACTTGCTGAGAAGGAGACAGAAGGGTAATGCCTCCCGACATTTTTAAGTCGATTCCCATGAAAATCAGTAGAGTCGTAAACCCCTGGACTTGAGATCCAAGACCCGCTCTACCAGTAAGTTGCTCTGTGGCCAGGAACGAGTCATGGGTTCTAGGAACCCGCAGCTGGCAAAGACCCTAGTAATGATCTGATGCCAAGGCTACAAACCAGTGTTTCACTTGGTTCTTATAGTGTTTTTTATCAATTTAAATTGTGACAATTTTAAAAACTACAAACAAACAAAAACCCTAGAGCTTTCACATAAATATCTGAATGTGTGGCATCTCTTGAAGTTTTAGAATTTTAACACAGGCAAGCAACATGGGCCGGCTGTGCCTGGCACCCCGTGGCTGGGGGTCTGAGGAGCAGCTGCCCCCTCTAGCAGGGGCACTGGCCCCCAGCAGACCACACTCCTCACAGGCCCACTGCACACTTATGTCACCTCCCTGGTCCCATGGGTATTTGGTAGTCCCACCTGCTCCCATGACAAGTGGGAAACTAAGGCCCACATAAGGAAAGGCCAAGCCCAAGGCCACGCTGCAAGCCAGTGGCCAAGGAAAGGTCCAAGCCAGGTTCCCTGACTCCTGGTCCCATGGCCTTCTCAGTCCTCTGGCTCCCAACCCTCTCCCAGGGCTCACTGCAAAAACCAAACAAACTTGATTCCAAAAAATTCAAGATGAATTTTCAAATACTGAGAACACTGCAATGGGCCAAACAAAACACGGAGGCAGGCTGTGTCCAGCTTTGAGGCCACCTTTGTGATCTTTGATGTCTACAAACGTGGGACAGGACATCCCAAAGGAGGCCCGCTACTAATCGTTTCTCTCTCTTTGACCTTTGGAGACTTTTTGTGAGACGGGGGATGGCGGCTTAGTCTAACTCCCAGTCAAGAGTTTCTAGCACCAACACTCTGTAGGAGGAAGGGTTTCAAGTCACACCCCATGTCAGCAGGCAGAGAGGAGTAGAGAGGGCCCAGCACCCCCACCCTCCCGAGCCCCTGTGCCCACCCCAGGCACTCACCAGCAGCCGCAGGACTAACTCCCGGCTCCCTGCACCCAGCCTCCTTCCGGCCTGCAGCCTTGCCCTGTGCCTACCGACTTGGGGCATCCAGTGCACCCCACCCGCTCCTAGCACCACTCCTTCCAGCCTTCCCAGGCAGAACACAACCCACCCAGCTCCCAGCTGGAAGTACTGATGCCCGGCTAGCTGCCCAGGGCGCCTGGCAGGCATCTCCTAGGGAGCACTCTGGCTGGACAGTTCGACGTGGGCTGGCCCTTCCTTGAATCTGAACAGGGAGGAGGGATGGGTGTGCCCACCACCATCTCCCACGGGAAGGAAACTGGCTGTCCCCCGGTCCTACCCTGGGCTTTGCCTGGCTGGGAGTAATAAAAGGGCAGGCTGAAGTGGACGACGTGTCCATCCGGCTACGGCTACTGTTATTCGAGGCCTTCACATAGATCTGGAGACCTTCTTAGACTAGCAAAGCTCCTGGCTTCAGTTCTTGGAGAAGCACTTTCATAAAAAGATAAGTGAGCTGCAATTAGCACCCGAGGGGTTCCCTTAGAAGCAAGGGATTCCAAAGTTCTTGAAAACATCAAGCCACCCTCCCTGGAACCCATATGCAAGGCCAGCGGCCTTGAAGGCCCTCTGACCAGCCAGGCTGGCTGGTTCGCCTCCCGCAGACCAAGGCTAGCACTCCCCTTGAGCACAGGTGAACTCTCTCCCTGGCACACCAGTGGGCCCTGCTCTGGACATACGCTGCAAGCTCAGCCGAGAACCCTTTCTTTCCTCAGAGCTCCACAGAGCACGGCCTATAAGCAGAGGGACTGAGCTCAGAGCCCACCTTGCAGGGTGGCCTCAGGCTCCCCACCACCCCTCAGTGGGCCTTGTTTTCATCTCTACAGAAGCAGAGGGACTACCTAGGTCTGAACACGCCCTCACATCCTCCCCCAGAGTACCCCAGCAAGGGCCTGCCCCACCTTCCCCACCAGGCCTTCTCCTGCAGTCCCCACACACTGACCTGAGAGCCAGCCCTCAGCCGTCCTAAGCTGGGTGGAAGTTCTCAGGGTCCAAAGGAGGCCCGAGGAGCACCGGCCGCCTCCCGGGGCCCCAGCCTGCCCTGGACTCACGGGGCCTTGCGTCCTCAGCCAGCCAGGCCGGACAGAGTGGGCTGTCTCCCGTCGCTCTCCTGCTAGACCTTTGTCTGGGAGAGTTTGGGCTCTGCCTTGGGGGAGGGGACACCTCAGAGGGTAGTGATGGCAACTAGGGTGGGAGAGGGAGAGGGGAGCTGTGCTGGGAGACTTCCCACGGCCTAGCCAGCCTGTCTCCTTGGAGCTCTCCAGGGGCAGAGGCGCTACAGGAACGCGGGGGAGAGGGGGGGGCGTTCAGCGCCTCTGCATCCCCGTGGCTCTCACCTTCTCCTGTTGGACATTTGAGTGGTACAGTTGGGCAGCAGCCATGGGTCACTATTCAGTGCCTGCCAACCTCCAGGTTACCTGGGAGAGGGGCTCACCGCGGGAGGAGAACAGGCGGACAGATGGGCCCTCCTCCCCTCCTGGTCCCTGGGCCCCTCACCTTCCAGAGAAGCACTTCCCCTTCGAACGTGTCTGGCAAGGCATTTCCAAAGACCACAGGGCAGACAGCCTAGGTCTGAAGGACAGCAAAAGCTGTGCCCACAGTTTGGGTAGGTCCTTGGAGACCCTCGAAGCCTTGGCTCTTCCCAGCCACACACACCCCCCCCCCCCCCCCCCCCCCCCCCCCCCCCCCCCCCCCCCCCCCCCCCCCCCCCCCCCCCCCCCCCCCCCCCCCCCCCCCCCCCCCCCCCCCCGCACACACACACAACACCCCTCCCCAGCTCCTTTCTTCCCAGGAGCCAGAGCTTCCCTGGCAACCAGCTACCTCCTTAGGAGCCTAAGTCTTCAGTAGCTTCTCCATCAAAGGCCCCCAGGCTCCCAGAAACACCACATGGACAGGGGGGAGTTGTGGCTCTGCCCAAGCCCTGTGCCTGGGGCGCACCCCCTTTTCTGGAGGCCCAGTTTGGGGTGTTTAGCTTCTTCTTCCTGCCCTCAGTCCTTGAACATGAAGCATTCTCTGCACAGCCCCAAATGGACAGGAGCCTTCTGTGGACTGTCCGTCAACTGACGGAGGCATCATCCCATCCAGCCCCCTCTCGGATGATAAAACAGAGGTCCAGAGAGGTGTGGCCTGACCAGGGTCACCTGGCCAAGAAGCAGCCACCTCATCCACCACCCTAAGCAAGGTCCCTACTCGTAGGATCTCAAAACGCTGAAGGAGGGAACTGTGGAGGTATGCGCTGACCTAGCCAAGCCTCGATCCATCACCCGCCTTTACCCTGTCCTCCCCAAGAGCCTGGAGGTGGCAGGTGCCCCGCCATGAACAGGGCAGCGTGGAACCATCAACGGTCAGGTGTCCTCGTGGGGAATGAGAACGACACATGCCCCTCTGCCCTCTCACGCCCGGCCTCTGTGGGATACAGGCTTGGGTAGGAGGGGCTGGGAGTGGTGTGAAGGGAAGAAAGGGCTCCAGCCACATCTCCCCCTGGGCAGTGGAATTCCAGAAGTGACTTCAGATCTCATTCCTCCTCAGCTGCTGGCCACAGATGCCGACGAGGGCGAGTTTGGGCTTGTGTGGTACCGCATCCTTCATGGTGAGTGTGCCCAGGGCGGCAGGGGCTGGCCCTCCTGCTCTTGGGCTCCCCAGGGTCTGGGGGGAGACCCTGTACATGCGGGTGGGCCAGAGGGGAGGAGACCACCATGTTCTCCAGTCATTTGCACCAAGTAGGATGTTTTTACGTGTGGGTGCTACAGCTGGTTGCTTTGCTCCTGAAGTTCCTCATGCCCATAGTAGGGCATCACCCTAACACAGAGGGTCTTGTTCTGTGCACGGGTCCCCAGTGCAGCCCCCAGCAGCAAGCTCCCCAGAGACTGTCATTGGCCTAACATGTATCAATCACGTGCCCATCCCTGAACCATCACTATCACCTTAGACATTAGGACAGGCCCCCAAGCTTCCCAAAATGAATCCCATTGGCCAACTGGAATCATGTGACCATCCTTATCCCTGAACCCGTCACTATGGCCAGAAACAAAAATTTGCCAATCTGCTTATTCCCAGAACAAAGCACGTGGACTGAGAGTGGAGAAGGTAGATCTCCAGAGAGAAATCAGGGTGCTGGTTACCACACACAGGAATAGGTGCTAGATCATCCCAGAGGTGTCCACAAAGTCCCAGCTTCAACTACGCACAGAGAATCCGGTTCTGATGCCTCTTTCTCTAGTGCCCAGATCCCTCTGAAATGTTGAATCCGCTGACACCTCTGGGTGTGAGGGTCTCAGAGGAACTTCTGCCCCCTCCCTCAAATTCTGCTAGGCCAGGGCAGCATGAGGCAGAGGCCCGCTTGCCCTTGTGAGCTTCAGCCAAGCTCCTGAGACCTCTGGGCAGGGGCAGGGTGCTGGGGGTCTGGGCTCGCCTTCTCCCCCACCCTCACCTGTCGCCGCCATCCCAAGAGGGCAGAACCCATGCATCACATCTGTCTCTCCACACAGGTGACCACGGCAATAGGTTCCGGATCAACGTCAGCAGCGGGCTGCTGATGCGGGGGCCCCAGCCCCTGGACAGGGAGCAGGACTCGTCCCACGTGCTGGTAGTCGAGGCCTACAACCACGACCTGGGCCCCATGCGGAGCTCCGTCAGGGTGAGGCCGGGCGGCTGTCAGCTAGCCCTTCCGCAAGCAGGTTGTGAAGCCCCGCATGCCCTTCAGTGCTGACCTCAGGGCTGGGCCAGGGCCGGGGCGGGACTGGCCATGGCTGCCCCTGACCTGGATGCTAAATGTCACCTGGAGCTGGGGCTGTGGTGGGGGTGCCACTGGCTCAGCCCAGCCTGGGCTCTTGGATGTGTCGTTTTGTTCTGAGCCTGTTTCTCCAGATGTGGAAGGGGATCAGGGATACTGCTGTCTTGTCCTAAGGGGTGAAAGAGGCATCCTTACCATACTGACCCCCCATATCTATACAACTCCCTAGGGTGAGCCAAAGAAATCTCACATATACGATCTTCGACATGTAGACGTTGCCAAGTTCATTTTACAAATAAGGAAGCAGGCATAGAAAAGTCACGTGTGATAGACCTCAGAGACCAGGTCTTTGAGTCCACGTTCATTGCTCTTTCTACTTTCCATCCTCCAAATATCTGTGACCTCTTCCCTTCCAGCTACCCTGTCAAATGTATCCTTTTCTGCCCACCTCACTCACCTCAGACCTTTAGGCAGCAGAAATCAAACCAGGCTTCATCTTCCTAGATGGGCAAACACAGACACAAATGTGAGTATTCCCACTGGCCCAGCCGGTTTATGCTCCTGCCCAATGACAGGGGGACGACTGAGGCGACCTCTCAGGTCACCCCGCCCTACCCCCACTGCACACTCAGCAGCTCACAGCCCCTTCCCCTAAACCTCATGGAAAGTGAGTCAGACCCCAGAGGTGAAGAGTAGGAGGGAGATGGGAAAAGTCAGATCAAAGGAGTTTTACCCGGAACTGAGTGGGGGCAGAATGACTCCTCTTACCAGCCCTGTCTCCACCTGCTGTTTCCCCCAGCCTGGAAACAATGAACAGAGGCCTGGGGTCACGGTCACACAGAGGGTGCTAGGGAGCACATGACTCAGCCTTGGCCCGTCTGCTGGTGTCTCTGCAGCTCAGACCAGCGATGGGAAGGGAATCCTGAGTGAGATCTGCCCAGGTGGAGGTGGCTGAGGGCACAGACCCCTTGCATTTTTACACCTCGGGTCTGCTCGGAACAATTCCAGGGCCCTGGTGACTGAGGGTGAAACAGTTACTTGAACGTACACCTGGGCCTTCCCACGGCCACGCTCACCTGTATGACTGTGAATTGCTCGCTCACATGATCAGCATGCTCACGTCAGAGCCTGCCGGTTGTGAGGCCAACGTCAGGTCACAGAGTGACTAACATTCGCTTGGGTTGACTTGGACTTGTAGCTGCCAACCCACGGCTCTCCCTGTGACCTCCTCCTGCCCAACCTCCCAGGAGCAGGTGGGCACCTCACTGCAGGGCACACTCCCATCAGTGCCTCAGCATTGTGGCTACACACCACTTCTAGCCACAAATCTCTCTAAACGAAATGGTAGGCAGGGCCCCTAGGCACTGTGTACAGCAGACCAAAGCCAGGCTGTGGATCCGGTGCCGGGGCGCGACACCCAGAGCCACACCTGCCCAGCCACCCTTTTGTCTGCTCCTCTCCTCAGGAGCCCTGAGGAATAACAAACCCTCGTGTAGTACTTACTCTGTGCCAGGTACTTTCCCAGGTGCTTCATGTACTTGACCTCATTTAATCATTTAAGGCACTGTTATTATACCCATTTTATAGATGAGGAGATTGAGGCAAAAAGGGATTGACCAATGTGGCTAGGATCACACAGCAGAGGCAGAGCCAGCCTTCCCAACAGGCAGTCAGCTCAAGTCTGTTCTTTTTTTTTTTTGGAAGATTTATTTTATTGTTTTTGACAGAGACAGAGAGAAGGGGGAGGGTCCAGAGCAATCTCCAAAGTTGTACATCGTCAGTTTTCGACATGGTTTTGGTCCACACCGGTGGGCGGGGGCCACACAGGGTGGGCTGGGGGCCTCCCACATGGGAGGCTTGCCCCCTTGAGCCAGGGCCCAAACCGGGGGGCGGGGGGGCGGGGGGAGAACCAAACTGGGAGCCTCCCACGTGGGAAGCACGCCCCAGTTCAGCATATGGGTCCGCACGGGCCGGGACCAGGATTCAATCCTCAGTCCCCGGGGATACAAAGTGAGCAATTAACCCGCTGAGCCATCCTGGCTTCCCCATGTTCTCTTAACCCCTGCCTTCCACTGCCTCACTCAAGGCTCTTCTGAGCACACAGACCACTGCCACCTTATCCCCACAGTGCCATTCTAAGGTGAGAATTTGGGAGCTGGCCCCTGTGGCAGGGCTGCAAGGCCTTTGTAGCACACAGCCCCCACACCCCTGAGCCCCAGGAAAGCCGGGACCTTCCTGGAGACGATGTGGGGACTCCAGCTTTGCTCTGGATTCATTTTCCCAGGGACCATTCACATTCTCCAGTTCCTGCCTCAGAAGGCAGGGACAGCCTGTTTTCTGGAAGGGCCAGGAAGTCTGGAGGGATACGTCCTTGTAGAGACCAGAGGCCTCATGTGCACATTGCAAGCACACACGCACACATGCACACACGCACAGGCATGTGCACACTTCCTGCCCTGTCTCTGTTAGAGGACACAGTGCTAGATAGAAAGTGCAGCTGATTCTCCTTGGAGCCCCGTAGCTCAGGAGCTGAGCCCTCCTGCTCATCAAGAACTAGACAAACCTGTGTGTTTCCTGTACATCTGTGTCTCTCAGGTTTGCAAACCACACACCATTTCGCCTCCTGGTCCTGCTGCTAAAAACAAAGCTGAAACCAACAAGAGCAACGTGGCCTGCAGCCAGCTTCATGGAGGACGGGCCACACCCACGCTCCATGCCACCCCCTTCTCTCATTTTCATCATCCTGTCAGACTGGCCCTGTTTTTTCCCCTATGACCCTGGGGGTCAAGGCCATTTGGATGGGAAGGGGAAGGCTCATGGTTTTGAAAGATGGATGGTTAGTTTCTGTTTACAGAAAGAGAGTTCCCGAAATTCATCCATACAAATTCTCCTCCACGCCCACCCCACCCAGGATCTTCCCAGCCAAGTTCTTGGGGAAGCCAGACTTAGAAGGTTCCGGCTTGTGAACGAACAGCTGTGCTTTGGGGTGGGCACTTTAGTTTGCATAGTGGGTTCTGGGTGTCTGGACATGAAAATGTGATGACACAGCAGGGCTGCAGGAACCCGAGGAGCAAGGAAGCAGAGAAACCGTTATACCCACATGCCTCTGCTCCCTCTGGCTCCATCAGCCCCGCCACCCTGGAGTTCTCCACCCGTCAGGCCACTGTTTCTGCTGAGACTGACAGAAGCCCCTTCTGTTCTCCCCAGCCAATTCTCATCTAAACCCAGAATAGAAGCAAGGGCTGACCCCAGCAGCAGCCATCAGTCAGAGACCAAATGTTCACACTCGCAGACAGTCTGTGCCTCAGGCCGCCCATTAGTGCTATGACCACATGTGAGATCTGTGGTGTGCATCGTTGCCCCCACCCCACTTGCTCCCCCTCCTCTCTGCTGGCAGTTCTGCCAGCCCTTGCGCTATTAAGCTGGAAGGAGGTGTGTCTTCTGTTCTGGGGCCAGCTTGCCCCCAGAATAGAGTGAAGAGCAGTAAGGTTGGCAGATTGGGAAGCAGGAGGATCCTCCCTCTCCTTCCAGCCCTCTCAGCTACCATGAGGCCTTAGGCAAGTCCCTCCCCATCTCTGGGCCTCTGTTCTGCTATCTGGAAAAAGAGGGAGGAGCCCTGGGCCTCCCCACAGCTCCCCGAGTACCAGTACTCTGAGGCCATAACTTCCCTCCCCACCACACTAGTCTTTCTAAACATACCCAGGCCACACCCTCCTCCTCCTGTGTGTGAGGGGCAGGACACGTGATGTAGCAAAGAGAAGTTACATCCCTCCATAAACATCTTGTAAATGGTTCTATTTCTGTTATGCAAGACATGCATGCTCATTAAAGAGAAATGATAAATAAGCAGTGATGAGAATTATGCATAATCCACCGTTCAGAAACAGCCACTGTCTTGGAGGGGTTGCCTAGAAGCAAATCCTGACACAAGAGTGTGAAAGTGATCCATAGGAAACATCCCCAGGGAAAGCAGAAAGGGATGTGGGACCAGGAAGGAAAGGCAGCCAGCCAAGGAGTACTCAGCCCACAGGGAGCTCTGAAGAGTTACCTCAGCTGCCCCAATTGGGCCCAGGAAGCCACCAAGGGTACTGGGTACCCTTGAGTCAGTGACTAAGGGCTTCCCCAGGGGATGTAACTCCCAGGCACTTCTGGCTCCCTGGGTGTGTGGGCTCCAGCAGCCTGAGTGGGTGCTGACCCCTGGCAGTGAGAACACCCAGAGCCGGTGCCTGAGAATCTAAAGGAATCGGAACGAATAGCCTCTGCTACAACATAATTAACATTTTTATGTCTATTCTCCCAGAACATTTTGGTATTTGAATGGGGTCACTTTAAACCTTTGAAGCCCTTTTGCAGGGCCTGGCTCATTCTGTCTTCATAACAGCCCTAGGAGTGACATGGGACATGAATTCTTATGTCGATATTACTGGTCCATCACTGAGAAGGTTGTTGGCTCAGAAGATTCACCGATTAGCCACAGGTTCCCACAGGATTAGTTGCAGAGCCAAGAGTAAGATACGCTCTTTAACAAATGAGGTTTGAGCACCTGCCGTGTGCCAGGTGCTCTGCAGGGTGGGGGGACACGATGCCCAGCCCGGCAGCCCCGCTGACCTGCCCCTGGCCCGGCTCCTGCAGGTGATCGTGTACGTGGAGGACGTCAACGACGAGGCTCCTGTGTTCACGCAGCAGCAGTACAGCCGCCTGGCGCTTCGGGAGACCGCAGGCATCGGCACCTCGGTCCTCGTCGTTCGCGCCACAGACCGTGACACGGGTGAGGCCGGCAGGGGAAGCAGGAGCCCCATTCCTGAGTAACCCTCCCCAGCCGCTCCCTCCTGCTGCTGTGAGGCCGGTCAGCCTGTGGGATCCGCAGGCTCCCCAGTCGGCGGTTTCCAGGCCAGGGAAGGGCTCCTGGGAGTCTTGGTGGCATATACCCCCCAGATGCCCAGGCCCAGGAGGGCTGGCGTCAGGGGAATTGTCCCAATCTCTAGATGGAGAGAGAAGAGGTCACAAGCCTGGGGAGTCCATATTGTCATCACAGGACCTCGCAGCTCCCGGCTAGCCTTCGGCTCGGGGCTGGGCAGTGCCGGGAGAGGTAAAGGACTTGTCAGAGAGCCAGCTCTCAAGAAGCCTGCTCCTCCAGCCATGCACGGCTCCAGGCCTGGCACACACGAGCTTCACAGGGGCAGTGTGTCCTGTTCTACAGGGCGGTGGTCTGTCCCGCAAGGGCCACAGTTAGCCATGCAAAACAAAGGAGAACATGGCAAGTCTCTCGCCCTCTTCACGGGGCCTGGTTGTCTGGGCCTGGGCCCTATGCCAGGGACTTGGCCAGAGAGGAGCTCCTGGGGTCCTCTGCCCCTGCAAAGAGAAGCGCCCTGAGCTGCTCCTGGCTTCCCAGTCCCTGCCCTTCCTTCATGTCAGCTCTTCTGGGGACTCAGCCCCTCTCAGCATCCCCAGCTCACCTGGGGCACGGAATGGGGTGGAGCGAGAAATTGGGCTGCACACTCTCCAGTGGATTGCTCTCCCTTACGTGCACATGTATAAAGTTCAGGTCACATACAGAATATCACTGAGGCCCAGTGGTTCATAGCCTTTGCTGGGTCAGGAGTTCCTTTGAAAAATGAAGGGAAGCTATTGATCCCTCCCCCAGAAAAATGCACACCCACTCAGTTTTGCAAATAATTTCAAGGAAGTCTGGGATTTCCTGAGTGGCTTTATAACCATGTCTCTCGAAGTCTATGGGTTTCAGCTAGGGAATCCGACCTCTCGCTCCTGGTTGAAGGATGTATTGCAGGGGGTTGGGGTAGAGGGGTGGGAGGAACAGGGGAAGGTATTGCTGGCACTGGAACTCTTCAGCTGGAGGGACCAGTGAAGGCTTGGATACCCCTGAAGACACTACTCCTGTTGACGTAACACTTCCTAGATCAGCATCCCCACTACAAGAGATCCCTTATTTCCCTACCTTTTCTTTTTCCAAATTAACAAGGGAGGTGCTTGACCTTAAATTTTGAAGCTCCAGGAGCAAAACTAAGCCCCTCTGGCATATACCTCATAGCCAGACCAGGCCCCAGGTAGGATCCACAATGTGTACCGGGCCTTGCCATCCACACAGACCTTGCCCCTATCCTCTGCCTCACGCCTGGGGACAAGCCAGCCCAGAGGTTCAGGGGGAGGAGGCTGGTACACACTAGGTAGGCCAGCCAAGGCTCCTCAGCAGCAGGTATGCTAGGGGCAGCTTGGGCAGCCACAGGGCAGCCCCACCCCCGTTCGTGACTGTACAACCTCTTGCATCCTCCTGCAGGGGATGGTGGCCTGGTGAACTACCGCATCCTGTCGGGCGCCGAGGGGAAGTTCGAGATTGATGAGAGCACAGGACTTATCACCACCGTGGATTACCTGGACTACGAGACCAAGACCAGCTACCTGATGAACGTGTCCGCCACTGACCAGGCACCGCCCTTTAACCAGGGCTTCTGCAGCGTGTACATCACTTTGCTCAATGAGCTGGATGAGGCCGTGCAGTTCTCCAACGCCTCCTACGAGGCTGCCATCATGGAGAACCTGCCACTGGGCACCGAGATTGTGCGTGTCCAGGCGTACTCCATCGACAACATCAACCCGATCATCTACCGCTTTGACGCCTACACCAGTGCCCAGGCCAAGGCCCTCTTCAAGATAGATTCCTTCACGGTGAGGAGGCTGGGGGCAGACAGACGGGGCTCTCCCCGAGAGCAGGGAACTCAGTCCTTCTAAAGCTAACCAACACTTATTGAGCTCCTTCTATATGCATGGCACTCTCTTCTTTGTCATAAAGGATCTTTGAGACAAACCCTGTAATACATTTCTTTTAATATTTAGGGGTAAGATAAAGTTTATATCGAGGCAACTTGGTGTCCTTCTTGTTACTAGACAGTGAAAGCTATGCACATCATCGTGTTTCCCTCTTTACCATGGCTGACAGGAAGCTCAGATATAAATTTTGTGCTTCATTGAAATAGCTGGTTTTAGGTAGAGGTCTAGTACAGCTATCTCTTATCTACTGCCTGGATCTTACTCTTTCATCTTTGCTTTAGTACTTTTTTTTAAATCATAATCTCTTCTTTGAAAATAGGCAAAGTAATAATCATTGCTCTGCACTAGGCCTTGTCCTGGGGCACATTGTAAACACAAAGATGAACAAGACCCTTCCCAGCCCTCAAAGAGTTCTAAGGCTAGGACTAGAAGTAGTAATATTGAGGATGCAAATCAGAGAGCCACAAGGGAAGATGGGAAAAGAGTGGCAATAGTGGTATAACGGAGTTTCTCTGGAGCCCAAATAAGAGAATGCGCATACCTGGCTGGGAAGCAAGGAGTCTACAGGAAAGAGATGGTGTCCGAGTGGGGTTGAGGGAGAAGTAGGATTTTTTTTTTTAAGATTTATTTTGGGGAAGCCAGGATGGCTCAGTGGGTTAAGCGCTCACTTTACAGTGCTGGGGACCAAGGATCAAATCCCTGTCCCAACCCGTGTGGACCCATATGCTGAGCTGGGGAGTTCCCCCAGTTCAGTTCTCTCTGTCTCTGTATCTCTCTCTCTCTCTCTCTCTCTGTCAAAAACAATAAAAAAAAATTTATTTTATTGTTTTTGACAGAGACAGAGAGAAGGGGGAGGGCCCAGAGCCATCCCCATAGTTGCACATCATCAGTTTTCAACATGGTTTTGTGCCACACACGTGGGCGGGGGCCGTGCAGTGCGGGAACCAAGCTGGGGGCCTCCTGTATGGGAGGTACACCCCCTCTAGTCAGAGGCCGAACCGGAGTGCAAGAACTGAATTGGGGGGCTTCCGCATAGGAAGCACACCTCAGTTCAGCATATGGGTCTGCACGGGCCGGGGCCAGGATTCAATCCTCAGTCCCCGGGGCTACAAAGTGAGCACTAAACCCGCTGAGCCATCCCGGCTTCCCCAAGAAGTTGGGTTTTAGCCTGCAGGGCTCCGTGGGGAAGTCATGCCAGGCACAGAGAGTGGTGTGGAGGTGGGACAGTGGGCACAATGTTGAGGGTTCGTGAGGAGTCTGGTTTGGCCGGAGCATGGGACTGCTTGGCAGTGGGTACACTGTTGTCACTTGACCATCTGGCCTCCATTATGCAGGGTGTGATCACAGTCAAAGGCCTGGTGGACCGGGAAAAAGGTGACTTCTACACTTTGACAGTGGTGGCGGACGATGGTGGCCCCAAAATAGATTCCACTGTGGTGAGTCGGTCCATGGGTGACAACCCACAGGTGCAGCCCATCACTGCCCCAAGTCACCCCAGGTGGGGGTGGGGGCATCCTTGACAAACCTCTACTGGGAGGCAGGGGGTGGGGCTGGAAGATTTGCAGGCTGCTGACCACCTGCATCTTTGCCTTTTCTCTCTCTCGGCCTCCTCCTGCCGGCTCGCCTATAGAAGGTGAGTAGCTTGTGGCCGGGGGCTCTCCCCTATGATGTTGGCTGTGGCCAGTGCTGGCTTGGGCCCTGTGTGGTGCTGGGTCTTCCCGACTCCCTTGACAAGAGGACACATGGACTGACCTGCAACCGATTCCTGCCCTGACCCTTCTCAACTGTCCCAGTGCATCCACACTCTCACTTTCATCCAAGCCCCTCTTGAGCACGTACCCTGTGTCCAGCTCTGTCCGTTCTGCCCTGTATGTCCTGCCGTGCCCCCTTGGGATCCTGGAGAGGGGGGTATGCTAGCAAGGAGTAGTAGAACACACAGTGAAGGGAACACCGAGGCCTCACCCAGCTCTGCCCCTTACCAGCTGTGTGACTCAGGCAAGTTGCTCAACCTCTCTGCTTCCTTTCTTTGGGTCTACAATGAGGATCATGCCAGCAGCCCTGCCTTCTTTGGAGGATGTGGTGAAGATGGCAGGAGATGGTGGATAGAAGCCCTCTGTAAACTAGTTTTGGACAAGGGTCTTATGGAAGTGGCATCTGTAAGGGGGACCCCCACTCTCTCTTGGGGTTTGGTGTAAGGAGCATGTTATACTACAGTGCATGTGAGATGAAGCACACAGTGCCATGTCCTGGGGAATGTAGGGCAAGGGCAGCCATGGTCATGGTGTGAGTCACTAAGTAAAGGCAGGTGAGACCATGTGCTGGGAGCACCTCAGGGAGGCCGACCCCTGAGGTCAGAGGTGTTGGTGAGGTTCCTAGGAGGGTGGCAGAGGTGAGAGGCAGGCAGGTGACCTCAGGCTGGGGGTTGAAATAAGGATGGGCACCTGGGGAGGGGTCCACTGGGGTGGCATCCTGCAGAGATAATAAAAACAATTAGCAATCGACTTGGCGTGGGCACCACCCAGTCAGGTCTGAGGCCATCTGTAGACCATATGGGCTGGGGTGTCCAGCTCATTCATGTCAGCCTTGGTCAGGGCCACATTTTCACTCCCCACTGAGTCCCTGTCACATCAGCCTAAAGGCATAGGGTGTCCAGACTGAGAGCCCAATGCAGCTGCTTGGGGTCCTCTCCCCCACAGCTCCCTGGAGGGGCCTGGCTCCAGTGGCCCTGCATGTGCTTGGCCAAACCTCCAAAGCCCCCTCTGTCCACGGGGCCTGTCTGGGGGTGAGTGAGGCAGTGAGCAGCACTGTGCCCACACAGCTTCCCTCAGCCCCTCGGGGGTCCCAGAGGGCAGCCCGCGAGCAGAGCCCGCGGTGGTGGGCAGGTGTCCTGCAACTCCTAGGCCACCCGGACAGGGGAGCTAAGACTTAGAGAAGTTACATGGGGCCCTCTCCCAGGACCTCAGCAGCCTCACCTGTAAAATGGGCCAGTTGCCCGTCACCCTTGTCATGAGTCCAGGAGCTGAGGCTAGGTGAGACCCGCTAAGCAGCTTGGATGCCCCCCCCCCCCACCGAGCTGTGGAAGCCCCTTAGTGGACCAGACCACCTACTTCCTCTGTGTGGACTGGCAGGGGATCCCGGAGCCCACACTCCTGTGCAGTGTCCACAGCCACTCCACCCTCTCCCAGGAAGCAAGACTCCCACCCTTGTGCTCTGCGCTGGCTTCCTCTCAGAGGCTCCCAGGACCCCTGTGAGCCCAAAATTTGGTAGAGGTGCTGGGGTGGAGGCAGGCTGAGGGACCTTTTAGAGATCTGCCATTTCCTCTGTGAAGCCGGAACCCCAAACCACAGCTCACCTACACCTGACTCCTCCCTGTCCCCGAGAGGGTCAGGGAGGGGTGGGCTGGTAGGGGGATGGCCCTGCTGTAAGAGTTCTTGCTTGTCACACCCTCAGGCCCTCAGGGGAGGGGGCAGGGAGATTTGGACCCAGAGGCTCAGTGTGGAAACACAGACCCATGTCTTAATTCCCATAGGCCTAAGCATCTACCCTCCCTCCTCATCCACTGAGGCTGACTGCCGCTACTGAGAGAACTTACATCATCATGATCATCGGAGTGGTAGACGTAGAGGGAGCACCTATGGTGGGCCCGGCTCTGGGCTAGGCTTAGGGTACAACAGGAAACCAGAATGAGACCCAGCCCCTGCCTACACGAGCATGCTATATAGTGGGGGAAGACATTGATCAAGTGATCACAGTACATGTGCCGCAAGACAGCCTATCATAAGATGTCAGGGAAATCAAGGAGGACTTCCCTAATGAAGTGACTCACACTGAGACCCCCAGAAGGCAGAGAGAACCACGTGTGCAGAGGCCCTGTAGTGGGAGGAAGCGTGGGAGCCCAAACAAGCCTTGACCCAAGTGGGAGGGTCAGGGGTCAGAGCACAGGGGTCATGTTCTTGCCCTGGGAACCATGCGGTGGGCATTATTATGCCCATTTCACAGGTGAGCATCCTGGGACTCTAGGACCTCACGGAACACCCTGGTGAAAATGCATGATGGATGGGTAGAGTCTTGACAAGAGAAATATCATGCCTGTCTGCCAGGCAGGAAGCGGACCAGGGACACCACGCACCACCCCTTAACTTTCTATTTGCTCATTTATATGCCCCCCCCCCCCCACACACACACACCAGTATCCCAGTGCTTAGGTGTTCTTGTTCCTGCTTTCAGATGAGAAAATAGAAAATCGGAGAGGTTGAATAACTTTTTCCAAAATCGCATAGCTAGTAAGTTGGTCCTGCTGTGAAGCCTGGGCTTGTTGCCTTGTGGTTTTAAAAGCTGCCTCCAGTAGGGGAGCGTGGCTAGGACCGAGAAGAAAGCGAAAGAAAGCCTGGTCTGGAAAGAGGATGGAATGAATCTCCTCTGGAGCTTCCACAGGCTCCACCTGGGGTCCTGAGGGGGCAGGCAAGCCTGGGACCTGGAACCCCAGGTCCAGGGAATGAGATGGGGTCTGGCCTGGAGAGGAGGCCTGGCCCGGGATTCCTAACACGTGCAATCCGCCTGCCCACCGCAGCCCCCTCACCAGCAAACCTAGGGGGTGTCTATGTTTCTGGCCTCATGGCCACGCAGGCTGGAGGCTGCACCTACAGCAGAGCCTTCTCTCTGGTAGTAATACCCAGTCTCTGCAGCAGAAGCCTGAGCTATAGACACAAAACAATATGCTCTCTGCGTGCAGTGAGCATGTTCCTGGTCTTCAACCTGGTATTTGGAAATCCCCACCCCACCCCTTCCTATCTGCCCTCTCCCCACAGAGACCACCAAGCACCTTGTGGCCCTCCTCCCCCGGAGCCCTATTTCCTTCCCTCCAATCCAGAGGTGGGCACGAAGAGGCCTTCAGGCAATATCTGGCTGCCAGATGCGCTGTAGCCAGCCTGCACATGATTTTTTCCTTTAATTTGTATTAATCACCACCCAACTCCACGTAAAAATCCGGGTTCCTAGTTCCACTTGAAAAACAGGAAGCCGTGCCAGTGCCAAGCTGGCACTGCCTCCTGGATCTGGAGCCGAGACACCTCCATCCTCTTTGCCAGGGCCCATACCTTCCGGGTCTCCCAGGCCCACCCCCTCTAAGTTCCCACGGCCCCCTCCCTTGCTGTCCCAGCCCCAGCATTTGAATGTGTGCAGCCCTCCCCCACCACACTCCAAGGAGAAATGTGCTCAGGGTCTCTGTACAAAGTCAGGGCCAGCCCAGGCAGGCACTGGAAGCTAGCCGATGTTCCCAAACCCACCAGATGTCTGGTCCCTGCTGAACCCACAGTGGGACGCCAGTGTTTGGGACTGGGGGGGCGAGGAGGCACGTCTCTGGCCTTGTTCACCCCTCCCCCAGGTCTACATCACTGTGCTGGATGAAAACGACAACAGCCCCCGGTTTGACTTCACCTCCGACTCTATGGTCAGTGTGCCTGAGGACTGCCCTGTGGGCCAGCGTGTGGCCACTGTCAAGGCCCGGGACCCCGATGCTGGCAGCAACGGGCAGGTGGGCATCAAATGGAATAGCCTGGATCTCCGTTGTGCTCCCACAGCCCCTCAGCTGCAGGGGGTTATCGAAGCAATCCCATCACGGAGCAGGAAGGAGGGTTCATCCAGGTTCTGCCCATTCCCAAGCAGGACCACCCCACCCTTTCCCATCCGCCAGGGCAAAAAGGCAGAGCTGTGCAGGCAGGTGACCCTGCCTGGGATGAATGGACAGGGACCCCGAAGGCCAGCCATAGCTCAGCTCCCTGCAGCAAGCTGACAGCCATGGGGGTTCAGCCCTCTGGCACCTTCTGCATCACCTTTAGCCACAAACTATGTAGTATCTCACCCCTGTGTGCCAGCCCTGGGCCAGCCCTCCTCACTCGGCCCCAGGTCCCATAGGGGACGTACTGCTCCTCCCTCTGCCTCTCAGGCCCCCATCCCCAGCAGGAAGTGCTCCCCATGCTCTAGGTGTGGCCACCCCTAGAGCACATCTGTCTTCACATGGCTTTGATGTGTCCTATGCATTGGGTAGCATCATTTAAAAATGCTAGCACACCTCTGGGGGACCAAAGGACAGTGGCTTTGGGGTCAGAAGCCTGTGAGTTCAAATCCTCATTCTTTGGGCCACCTGTAAGCGGGATGACCAGTTGTTTCATGTTTCTGAGTGAGCCTCCTGTCCGTGAACTGAAGAGGACAGCTCCCTGTGACAGGGTCGTGAGAGCCAGACAGAGTCTGTATGGCCGCTTCACAGGCCCCAGCCGTGCCAGTCCTTCCCCGCCCTGCCCTGGGAATCGCCAGTGCTGTGGGACTCACAGCTGCTTCCTGCCTCTAGACCCATGTGCTGACGCCCCCACCCAGGAACCAGCCCAGGCCCTGCGCCTTCTCAGAGGGCCTCTGCCACCCCCATTTTGAGGGACATAGCTTCTCCATGACACGTTATCTTCCCAAACGCCCTTGCTGAGCAGTGGGCCCCGCTGGGAGGGTAGTGCCCCTGGGCTAGCCCTGGCCACCGGTCCTCCTTGCTTTGTCCCCTCATGCTCTCTCCTCCCGGCAGGTGGTTTTCTTCCTGGCCTCGGGCAACATCGCTGGGGCCTTTGAAATCATCACCAGCAATGACACTGTTGGTGAGGTGTTTGTGGCCAAGCCCCTGGACAGAGAAGAACTGGACCACTATATCCTCAAGGTGCGAACCGTCCCCTCTCAGGGTCACTGTTGACCATCCAAGAAAGCATTCGGCCCATCAGCCTACTCTGGTGGTCACCGAATACCATGGGGCAGACAGCGTCCCTCAGGGCCAAGAGCATGAATGTGCTGACCCAGGAGAGGGCACCCCGGGAAGGGGCTCTGGAGCCAGAGGAGGAAGCCTCAGAGCTGACTGTCCCTGCTGGGAGAGCCAGGAGACAAAGCCTGGTGGAGCCCTGACTCTTCCACAACCGCATCATGACCTTGGGCCAGTTGTTTACTCTGTCCAGGCCTCAGTTTCCCCTCTTGTACAATGGACAGAAATACCCTCTGCCTGGCCGGCCTCTGCTGAGGTAAGAAATAAGTGCAAGTGTGAGTTGTCATGAAGGCCACCATATTGCTGAATTGCTGTGGCTGGCGTGTCTCTCGAAGGGTCTCTGTGGACCCCAGGGCTGTGTTTCTGCAGAGGCCGGAGCCCCTAGAGCACTTCCACTGCTCTGCAGGCACCCGGGAAGCATCGAGGCTCCCAGGACAGGCTCCGGCTGTGGTTAGGCCTCCAGCTCATCGCTGAAAAGATTATTTGAGGCTGTTTCTCTGCCCGAGTTTAGATCTGCATGCATGCAACACGGGGCCTTTGAAGCTAAAGGCACAAATCCAGAGTCTGGTCCCAGGCCCAGGGGCAGTCAGGGGCTGGCGCAGGCCAGAATACAATCAGGTAGGCTCGGGAGGGGAAGACTGGGCACGCTGGGTTAGATCGCAAATGAAGGTCCCAAGTCAGACAAGGGCTGGGCAAGGATAGTTCACAGCATGGGACGGAAGGCACAAGCCATGGGGAGAGCCCAGAGCTGGCAAGCCACCTGCGTGCAAGGATGGGCCAGCGCGTCTGCCCTCCCATTCCTCCCACCGAGCAGTGCTCCACAGTACTGACCACCCCCCAACCCTTAGCCCTGACTCCAGTCGTCCCCCTCCTTGCAGGTGGTGGCATCTGACCGTGGCACCCCTCCACGGAAGAAGGACCACATTCTGCAGGTGACCATCCTGGACGTCAATGACAACCCGCCAGTGATCGAGAGCCCCTTTGGATACAATGTCAGTGTGAACGAGGTGAGGGCAGCTTCGGTGCCCATGCAGCAGAGGATCCAGGGTGGACAGTGGGCCTGAGCCAACCACAAAGTACCCATTCTAATGCCTGCCTGGCCCCTAGTCTCTCAGATCTCAGAGATGAGCACAGTGGCTCCTGATTATAACTCTAGCACCTCAGCCAGGCCCTGGAACACAGTATCTTTTTGTGGTAGGGGTGAGGAGGAAATGAGAGGGAAAGAAGTGACCTTCACCACCAACAGGGAACCAAGGTTCACCCTGGGAGAGCTGTTGTAAATAAAACAATGCGTCAATCCTTCAGGCCTAAGATTGAGTCCCTGCGGGAGAAGTTTTGCCCCAGCGTGGCTGGGTCTCACTCCAGGTCAGGCACTCATGAAAGCAGGATGGCACAGGGACTTAGAGGCCAGCCCCCCAACCCCCAATTCAGACCCTGGCTCTGCCCCTGACTGGCTGTGTGACTTGCACGCATTCCCTCCCTGTGCCTCCGTGTTCTCGTCTATAAATGGGGATGACACCAGGACCTAGCTCATAGGGTTGTAGAAAGGAGTCCGTGAGTTGTTACGGCCCCGGCACATAGCAGGTACCCACAGAACGTTTGCCACCATCATCTTGATCCCTGTCCTCAGTAGATAGCAGAACTTTCTGGAGGTCCTTGGGCCCCCAGGAGCAGGTGCTGGCCTTTGCTTCATTGCATCCGGAATGACCTCTCTCCTGTTCTCCTTCCAGAACGTGGGCGGGGGGACCGTCGTGGTCCAGGTGAGGGCCACCGACCGTGACATTGGGATCAACAGTGTCCTGTCCTACTACATCACTGAGGGCAACGATGACATGACCTTCCGCATGGACCGCATCAGCGGTGAGATCACCACACGGCCTGCCCCGCCTGACCGCGAACACCAGAGCTTCTACCACCTGGTGGTCACTGTGGAGGATGAGGGCACCCCCACGCTGTCGGTGAGCAATGGGGTGACCACGGGGGCAGGGAGTCAGGGTGAAGGGAACAGAATGGGAGGGAATGGGTGTTGTGCAGTGGGTGAACCCTAAACAACTCTTTTGTTGTGCCTTTGGTCCAGTGGCCTCTGAGTATTGATGGCGGGCAGGCAGGTGCTAAGCTAGGGCGCTATTTCACCTCTGTCTGCAGCCACCCAGTGCCTCTAGTCCACTTTGCACACCCTGAGCAGCTCTATGGGATGGTACAGACTGAGCCTGTACCTTGGGCCTGGCCAGCCCCAGCTTCACTTGCCAAGCTGTGCACCTGCGGGCCCATGCCAACCCATATGGCGGTGCCTGTGTGCCAGGCAGGAAAAGCCGCCCTCTGGCCTCTTCCCTGCATCGTGATGGTGTGATATGTTGTCACAACATGTCGGGGTTGGAAGGGGCTAATATCTGTGGTCTGGTTTAATGCTGACTGGGCAGGGCCACTGCCCAAGGCATGTACAAGGTCTGCCAGGTTGGAGGAGCTGGAGGCCTGTGGGGCGGAATGGCGAGACAGTCTAGGGGCCATGAGCTGCCGTGGGAGCTGTTTGCAAATTGGGACTAGAGAATTGTCATCAAGAGCACTGTAAGCTGGCTACATGACTGAGAACAAGTCAGAACTTCTCCGAATACTGGTTTTGTCATCTGCACAAGGAAGATGCTATCTTCATCGGTGTGTTTTGGCAGAATTGAATTCGCTCACGTCTAAGGCAGTGCCTGGTAAACCATGGGGAGGAGGACTGTACGAACTATTACCTCAATAATACTGCCTTACAAACCAAACCAGAGAGGCACAGAAAAGCAGTGATTTCACTCTGCTTCTGCACGCTTGCAGCGTAGACCTGCCTTAGCTGGGCAGTCCTGCTCTTGACTGGGCTGCCACATGTGCGGTGGGGCAGCTGCATGTGGGTTGGGTGGCTGTGCCTCTGGGGGTCGGTTGACTATCAGCTGGGGTGACAGGGCAGTGGTGGCACTTCTCTCTCCTCTTCCAGAAGGCTTGTTCACACAGAACTAGAAAGTGTCCAGGAGAGACAGCAGAGTGTGCAAGGGCTGTGAGGCTACCTCTGCCACATTCTATTGAACAAAGGAACTCACAAGGCCAGCCCAGGTTCAAGATGGGGGGAAATACACTCAATCTTTTAAAAGAATAAGTTTGCAAAAAATATTGAGGATATTTTTGTAACCTTAGTAACCCTGATTGTAAATAAGGCCTCAACTCTGTCCCTCTGCCCCCAACATGTGACTGTTAGACTGCTCCACTGTGTACTGCGGGGTCAGAGCTGGTCCGGGTGTGGGTCTTTATCTGGAGTATCTCTGAGGAGAATGATGGAATGAGGCCGCTCCTAGGAACCACATTCTGAGGAGCCCAGGAAATGGGACTGGCTCTGGGCACCCCATAGCCATCCTCAGCTCATGGCTGCCCAGTGTCACCACTACTCACTTCAGCTCTCACACCCAGTGGGCCAAACAGAGGCACATTTACAAGATGCATATAACTAATTGAGGGCAGGGGCAGGGGCAGGGGCAGGAAGGATGTCATTTATTGTGGTGACATTAAGGGACCCAGTTTCGACCTAAAGCCCCCCTAACTACACCTAGCTTCAGGATGAATCATCTTCTGGGCCGTCTCTCCACTAGCATTTAGAGAGATGTTTTTGATACAAGTAACAGAAACGTAACTATGTTGTCATAAATGAATCAGAATGCATTTTCTCACGTATCAAAAACTCTGGAAAGAATTATACGTGTTGATTTTGTGCTCAGTGATGCCAGAGCTTGGCCTTTCCCTCATGAAGGCATGATGACTGCTAAAGACAATGAGCTATATGCAACTCATTCTGCCCCTTTATTAGGGAAGCAAAAAGGTTTTCCAGAACTGCTCTCTGGAGTCCTGCTTAGGTCCCATTAGTCAGAAGAGGTTCACATGGGAACTTTAGCTGCAAGGGAGGCTGGAAACATGAGATAGGATTCTCAGAATTGGCTTATTATGTGGGGGCCAGATGTATCACTGCCTCAAACAAGGACAGGGCTGTGTTAATGAGGGAAAGGTAGAGAATAGATCTTGGATGGGTACCTGGTAGCATTTGCCATGCTGCTTTTCCTCACCCTGACCGAGGCCAGTAAGCATACCTCTCTCACCGCTCCCCCTCATACCCCACAGTCCTAGAGTTACCCTGGGAAGTAGTCAGTGAGACCCATGACAGTCTAAAACCCTGAGTTTTGGAAGCAACACCTGACTTCCTTTTGGTCCCCAGAAGAAATGAGAATTCGAGAACTGGGAAATCACCCTGTCCACATTTCACCACCCAAAACGGGTGGGTCACTACCCATGCAGTGTCTGCAGAACCTGGAACTGGTTTCCATGGCCAGAAAGATCTATCTGTTGTCCAGGCCCTCCAGAGAGACCCAGCCTAGTCCAGTGGAGAACTCCTAGCACCGGTTCCTCACGTGCTGTTCCTGGCATTCTGGCCCTCCTTTTTTTTTTTTTTGAAGATTTATTTATTTTTATTGTTTTTGACAGAGAGAGACAGAGAGAAAGGAGAAGGCCCAAGAGCAGTCTCCATAGATGTATGTCATCCATTTTCAACATAGTTCCCTTCCACACAGGTGGGCGGGGGTCCCACAGGGTGGGAACTAGGCCAGGGGCCTCCCGCTTGGGAAGCACGCCCCAGTTCAGCACATGGGTCCACACGGGACAGGGACAGGACTCGATCCTCAGACCCCAGGGCTGCAAGGCGAGTGCTTAACCTGCTGAGCCATCCGCATCCCCATTCCAGCTGTCCTGGAAGCAAGCCTAGGCCTGTACCAGCTGCCTGGTAGAGTGTGGGAAGTTGGGTAGTGAGAAGTGTAAGCTCACTTTCTCTTCCTTCCTCATCCTAGTCATCATCAGCACTGCTCCTGGAAAACGTCTTCGGGATGCCTAGGATCAGGGGTGAAGTTCCCCGGGGGAACTTTACCAGGCGCTGCGTATGTGGCTCCTGGGCGAAAATACCGTAATACAGACAAATAGCATCAGACAGCAGCTGGGAAAAGATTTATCGGAGAAAAGCCTTACATCCAAAAGAACTGTTCCTTCAATTTTCTTCTGTTCCCTCAGGCTGAGAAAGATCTCTCTCTTATTTGATTTACGTAGAGGACACCACAGTGAAGACAGTTCTTCATTCATCATTTATGAAGATCATTCATTCATCATTTATTCATTCATTCAGCCAATATTTCCTGAACACCCACTATGTGCCAGGCACCACAGACACAGAGATGAAGGCAGCAGGGTCCCTGCCACCATGAAATGAGGCTGCGTAAGGGAGGCCGCGAGGACATCTACGTGTGGGGGGCAGATGGGGCACTGAGGAGTGTTGCAGGGTTTGGTGAAGGCTTCCTGGAGGAGGTGACACTGAGGCTGCCTTCTCAGTAAGACATAGTTAACACAGTCAAGGGGGGGAGCTATTCAAGTGCTGGGGGTCAGCCTGAACAAACGCCTGAGAACAAGCAATAATCAGGGGTGGGTTGGGGGAGCCTCAGGCCCTGGCCGCATTCAGAGCCCCGAGCAGGGCTCTCTCTCTCTCTGCATATCCTCCCTTTGATAGTCTGTCTGGAGCATACCCCAAGGGCTGATGCAGCTGCTTTCTCAAGCACCTCTTCTACTCCCTGCTGGCCCTGCTAAGCCAGGGTGGGGATGGTCCAGAGCTGGCAAGCTAGGGCCCTGAAGCCAATGCCTGGTTAGGATTGGCATTTGCCTCCAAGGACCACTGGACCCCTGAAGATTTTCTTCCACTGACCAGACTGTCACCTCTGGACAGTGAACCCCCCAGGTTCATGAGTGTCCCTAAGCACAAACGTGAGGGCCAGGCCAGAGGTGACCAGAGGAGAAGCTTTGTCTGCTCCTGGGCAGATTTTAGTGGATGAGTGTTCAAGGACATAGGAGCATCCCCACCCCCTCCTGGACCAGCCTTTTCCCTGAGCAGCATCAGGCCAACCATCCTGAGGTCCCAGGAAAGGTCACCATGGTCTAATGGAGGTGACAAGAGTAGGTGCCCCCTTGAACATACCGGTATTTGTCCAGAGAGGTCCAGCAGACACATCTACCTGCAAGTATCTGCCCAGTTCAAGCCAGTCCTCACTGAGTCATTCATGCATCCAGCTACCCATTGTCCATCCATCCATCCACCCACCCCTCTGTCCATCTGCCTGTCCATCCAATGCTAAATACTTGCCAGGACTGTGCTAGAGGCTAGGAATCGGAGATGAGTTGGACACAGTTCTGCCCTCAAGGATCGTGCAGTCTAGTGGGAGAAATGGACATGTACCAGAGAGCTGACATCCAATGTAAGAAGGTTCTAGCAGTGCAGAGCCCAAAGCCAGGGAAGGTTTTCTGGACAAGGCATCATTTGAATCCATGTCTTAAAGGATGAGGCTTTCTAAGTAGGGGACCTAGGATTAGGCTACCAAGTGCCTCCCCCAAACCAAGAAAAATCCTCTATCTGAACCCTCACATCTCTTCTTTTCTCCCTGGGCCTCCAACCCCCTCCCCAGTTCCACCTCAGTTTCCTGAGAGCCCGACATTCCTGCAAACAGCCTAGGCCATCCCCACCCAGCTCTCAGGTCCAAATCACCCAGAGCTCGGAACAGCTGTGCTTCATGGGGCATCCGCGCCAGCCCAGGCCTATCACACAATGGTGTGCCACCCGGCCAGGGGAAGTCATTGTACAGCCTCAGCCATCTGGCTGGCTGCGGGCCAGAGGCCAAGCTTGGGGGATGGGTCGAAGTGGCCATCAAGGAGGCCCCTGCAAGAGGAAGGGTTAGGCGGAGCCGGGAGGAAGGACGGAAGGCAACTGGGAGGTCAGCAGCTGAGCTCTAGCCACAGAGGCACCTTGGCAGGGGGGTGGGGAGAGGGAGGGCCTGACCGGGCCTTTCTGTGGCACAAATCACAGCCAGCAGGTTAGACAATCCCAAATAACCAGCCCTGGATTCTCAGGCTGGTGGACACCTGCAGAAGTCACCTGTCCAGGCAGAAAGACAGAAAAGCAACCCACTCCTCATACAAGGGTCTCCAGCAACAGCCTTATGAAGGTCTGTGAGCTGAGGACACTGCTCTTGGCAGTTCATCTTATATCTTTAGGGCCGAGGGCTCTTCTGTTTATTAAACTTGGACTCTGCTGCTGTTTGGGAAGCCTGCTTCCCTTGGCCCAAGCTCAGGAAGCCGCAGCCTGGTCCCTTCCCTGTGTTGCTCACCAAGCAGGCCGGCCTTCTTGGGCCCAACACTATTAAATCCTGACCCTTCCCTTAGCCTCGCTCCTTGAGGGATGTTCTGCAGCTGCTCAGATGACACAGACAACTGGCTCCGTTCCTCCAAGAGGCCCTGGGGCTCTGCCATTAGCTGAGAGTGCTCCCCTTCCCCATCTCCTGCTGCAGGCACTTGGGTGCACAGGCCACCACACAGACCAGGAGTCCTGTGGCTTCAGGCTTGCCAGGCAGAAAGGGGAGTGGCAATACTGATGTGGAAGGAGTGGAGCCGTGGGCATGTGGGCACAGGTTCATCTCCCAGGGCCCTGGTCTGTACTGTAAACAAGTCCAAGTCCTGGCCCTGTAATGCCTTTCAGTCCAACGAAAAGGAAGGAACATATGCGTAGGAAGCAGGAGACCAGGCTTTAGTCCCAGTTCCTCATTCACTTGTGGTGACAAGGCAAACTCACTTTCCTATTGCATCAAATGGGAACAGTAAAGCCTCCAGGGTTTCCGGGTCGGGGAGGAGGAATCAAAGAAGTAATCACATGTGTTTTGGAAACCAGAGTATTAAAAAGAAAAGGCAAACATACAGCACACATATTGTCACTTCTCTATCCTGTGCCCAGGGCAGACATTGCTAGCCGATGCCAGCACTTTCTCATTAAGCTATACTGGGCCTTCAGAATCCCTCTCCATATGTATTCCAGGAAGCCATGCCAACAGATCAGAACTAAGACAAAATGAAAGCTCTGTCCCCTGGCCAGCATGAGCTCAGGGCATTATTGCTCTTGAGGTCCCACCAGCCCCTGACAAAGCTGCTGGGAAACTAGAGTTGGTGGGAAGTCCTAGGTAGCCCTGCCGATTGTGAGTGGTCCAGTGCACAGAATTCTGGCATCTGGGTTCAGACCATCACCCCATGGCTATGCTTCTGTTATCAGTTCTGCAACCAAGTCCAAAGGACAGGCTGTCATTGGACCCCTGCCCTCCTTCGACTCACACCCTAACCACAGTGTTCATACAGCAAAGGCGACCATGCAAAGCAGGCACAGACAATGGGCTAGACAGTTAATGACCTCTGTGGGCTAGGACAGACTCTCAGCCAGGCTGTGAGTATCTGCTTCTCAACAGGTCTTTGCACCCAGCATCCTGGCTTGCAGCCCCAGTTCCTCTTTCTGCCTATTGCTGTTCCCTTTGTGTCCCCTGAGCATATCTTAATCCTGCCCCGGCATAGTCAGGCCCGCCTTGCGAGTGGCAGGATCGCGGTAGCCCCCAGCCCCACCATGTCCTCCCGAGTCCTCTCACCACAGACCACTCCCTGGAGAAGTTGTGCACCGACTGCTCTGCCCCGGGCCACTGCATGTAGGACAGAGCTTGGGCCAGGCAGGAGGGGGACCAGCCCCAGGGCTGGTCTTTGGAGAAGCAGGCACTGTTGTTCCTACACACCCAGTGGCCATTGCCACAGACCCCACCCACCCCCGCCCCAGCAGAACCAGCCTGACCTAACAGCAGCCTCTCCAGTGGCCCCCATGGCATATTTTCAGGGGGCAGGGGGACTATTCTATTCCCTTGGAGGGAAGAAAGGCAAGAAGTCTATCAAATGTGAACGTTGGGAGATGGGTTACAGGCCTCGTAGTAGTTCCTGACCCCTCCCGTAACGACTTCGTGCCTAAGAGCCCAGTTTTCCTTTCCTGTGCTTCACGAGTGCTGCGATTCATGAGCTGCCTGCCTCAGTCCCACTGGGCCCAGCAGCTGACTTCCTGGAGGCAGGCACCATGTTCCCACTCCCCTGCTCTGCTCCATGCACCCCAGCCTGCAGGTGCTGAGCCAGGGCACCAGGCACCAGAGCTACATCTGCCCCAGGGGTGGGCACAGGGGCTCTTTGAGTGCCCGCCCCTCCCCAGCAACAGCAGCAGGGAGCCTCTAGTGGGCGGGGCATGTGGTCAGGGATGAAGATGGAGCCTGGAGCTCAGAGTAAATTTCACTGAAAACAGGAAACCACGAAGCTGAGATGCATTCACTTGTAAGGGTCCAACAAAGACAGGCTGAGGCCCTGCAGGAGGAAGCTGGGGAGGAAGTGTAGTGGCTTTCTGCTCTGGGGCCTCCTCCCTCCCTCCACACAGCTGCAGCCCTCCAGGGGTCTGGCGCTACCAAGTTCTTACAAGTTCATTGTCTCTGCCTCCAGGTCAGACGCTGAGGGCTGGGCCAGACCAGCGGCCCCCATAGGGCAGGAGTGCTCTTTCTGAGCCGGGACACAGGGGATCTGGTGTAGGGCTCCTCCAGCTCTAGAGGCAGCCTGGCCCTGCCTCGAGCGGTGTCACCCTGCTCATCTCTTCCCCGTGGGTCCCCACAAGCTGTGGGAAGAGTACCCTCTTTCTGTGGCACCTGGCACTAGTTGTTCATGGCAGCAGGTGGTAAAAGAAGGGACCCTCAGGGACAAAGCAGGGGCCAGGGCTTTGCCCAGCAGCACACCCACATTGGCCCATGCCCTTGGGCCCAACAAGGGAGCTTTGGAAGCAACGCCATGCATCCAGGGGGCCCCCCAGTCCCAGCCGTAGGTGTGGGGGCTTATTGCAGCTGGAGAGCATAGAGCTGCTCCTTTCTTCCAGCCCCCATCCATATCCCCACCAGGCGATCGGGTGGCCTACTCCCTGCCGGCTGGGCCCTTATCTTGGCCTGAGTCCTGGTTCTCAGCACACAGGCCCAGCTCAGCAGAGCCAGTGTGGGCTGCTGGCAGGTGCATGGCCAACTGAAGTTACACCCTCCACAGTCAGTGCCCGGGACTCCTGCCCAGCTCAGACACCCACTGTCCCTCTGGGGCCCTGCCTTCCCTTTCCACCCCAGAGAGTCCAAAGCTACCCACCCCCGACTCCATTCCATGCTTTAAAGCCCTTTAATCAAAATTCCACAAAGGACTCCCCCTTGTATATGTGCATAAAAACAAACCTGAGTCACACCCTGAAGCAGGAGATAGAAAGAGAGGGTACAGAGGGCACAGTGACACAAAACCTTCAGTGGACATGTCCTGCTCCTCTGACCTAACAGGGTCACTCTGCTATGAAGACTCGGCGGGTTGCATAGAACAGCTGACCAAGGGAGGGGAGGGGCTCCCTAGGCCTCAGGCACCTCAGAGGCAAAGTAGGAAATTAAATTCAGCTCTTACAATCCGTCCACCGGGCTCCCACCTGTTGGCAGGTCGTTTTTAGCAGCACCCCCTCTTCATGCTCAAGTGCCACAGTTTGGACAATACATTACATGGTCAGTTTCTCTGCTGACTATGCTGAGAACTGAAGGAGGGTGATGGGGGAGGAGCCCTCTCATTCACCATCCCAGCAGGCCCCAGGCTCTCCCTCACCCCTGTCTGTGGTGGGTAGTGCAACCTCGGGCCCGGCCTCCATTGCCCACGATGCCAGTTGGTTCACAATGGCCACGGTGCCCCAATGTGTACTTTCTGTTTGGGCCCTGTGACCAGTGAAGTCTGGGGACCAGAATGCAGACAATGGCAGCCCCGTATTTGCTTAACCTGTTGACGGCTCCTAGGAGAAGTTGCTGGTAGGAGACAGCTGAGAACACCTCCTATGGCCCTGGGACAGGCAGGCCCAACCCCAGAGCCCCATGGTTACAAAGAGTGAGTATGAGAGATGAGCAGCCTCAGATGAGATTGTGGGAGCCAGTCTACCAGTCAGGGGAGAATCTTTCCACATCTCGTCCTGTGTTTCATTGCTGGGAGGGTGGCACTGGGGGGACCTGTTCAGTGTCCATGTTGTCCCATCTATGCTATCAAGTACCAGGGCTCATGTCATAGGAAGAGAGGCTGCCACAGAGCTGAAAGATCTGGGGCTTCTAGGATGGAGGTCATTTGGCATCTGTAGCTGGTAAATCTCAGGTCTCTGGAGTTAGATCCCAGCACCCCATAATCTTTGAGATGTGCTGAGTGATCCGACATCTCCCTTCTGCCATGTAGCATCCGGAGAAGTTGCGAATCTGGCCATCAGGAGTATCTCCAAGAGTCTGGGCTCAGAGCAGGAGGGAGGAAGCCAGGGCTGAGGCCTGGGACCACTCAGAGTGCCAGCCTGGCTCAAGTACACTGGCCCCAGGCCCAGCCACAGCTGCCCACTAGCCCCCAGCAGGTCTAGATGGCCTCAGAGTTTGGAGAGTCAGGGACAGGGTCTGCAAAAGAAAAGAAACAGAGTGAATGGAGGGCTCCTCCACCCTTCACCCTCCAGTCCCACACCAGGAAGGTGGGGAGTGAGCTGATACCCTGCGAGCCAATAGGAGGTCAAGACCACGCAGGCCATAGTGCTGCAGGGGTTGAGAAGCACTCACCTAGGGATGGAAAGAAGACATCCCCTGGGCCGGGTGGAGACAGAGGAGTGCTGGGCTCGGAGAGCAGGTGCCTCCCAGACTCAGAAGGCTGCCGCTGGGCCATGTAGGACAGTGGGGGCCTGGGCTTGGCCTCGGGCAGCCCCTGGGGGAGCGGAGAGACTTCAAAGCCGGGGTTTTCAATTCCTTGAACATTGCTGCCGGAGAAGCAGAACCAAAGGTCACCTGTGCTGCCTGGGGTTTTGCCTGCCCCACTTCTCCACTCCCTTCCCCTCAGCTGCTGTCCCACTCCAGCCTCAACAGCCTCCCCCAGCACAAAGACAGGACCCCAGCCAGAGAGAGAAAAGGTCATAGGCCACACGCTCCCTGCCCTGAGCTGAGGGCCTCCCACCCCAGCTCTGCCCTGTGGCCTGAACATCTGCCCTGGGTCCTGCCAGGAAGCCCAGGGTCTAGAGCACTTCTGGAACACCAGCCTCAGGAATCTGGGGGCAAGTTTCCCTTTGGTCAGTAGTCTGTGGCATTAGGATTGAATGTCTCCAATGCTGGTCTTGAGCTGAAGGGAGAGGCTCTTTTCCTCCCCATCTGCCCTCTTGAGAGTGGGACAAGCTCTAAAGACCACTCTAACACTGAGATTCTAGCAGGATCGCTAGCAGGACTTCTTTCTACCTGTCTTGGAAATCATCCCTTGCAAACACCCAGACGTGCTCTGGATTTGATGTTACAGGTACCAGGGCTAGTTCCTGAGTGTAGCTCATTCCTGAGCATGCCTGGTGTGCCAGGCTCCACGCCAGCTTCCTGCCCAGGATGCACCAGCACACACGCCCCATCCACTGCATCCCGACCTGCTACCCCACTCTGAGCCCAGCCAGCCTCAGCCCTTGTGGTGGGCAGGGGCCTGACCGCTTTCTCCCTGGAGTGCCCTGCAGGGGGGGGGGGGCCCAGCTCCAGGTGTGCTGGCCTCCTTTGCATGTTTCAGTGTCTGCCCCAGCTCAGCTGCTTCCTCCCCTCCCCCTCCCCAGCCCACTGACCACTAAGGCCCGAAGCTGGGTGCATGCTTATCCCAGCAGCGTACGAGCTCAGCCTCCTGGCTGAGGAGTGGCAGGGAGAACAGCTGACCAGCAGGCACAGATGTGGAGGCCTCAGTAGCAGATGGCAGATGTTCTAACCAGCTGTGCCAGGCAGCTAAACAAGGGCCCTACTGCACTTTCGGGAAGAAACACCTCCTTCCTGACAGCTGGCCGAGAGCACAGGGAGGGCCAGAGAGGCCACGTCTGTGTTCTAACCCCTGTCATGGTATAAGCAGGTACCAGGGAAGAGAGGAGAAAGGATCTGGTGAAGCAGGCAAGTCCGTCTGTTGTGGCTAAAGGCTTCCCCTCCCCCTTCTGCAGTGACTCCAGCCACAGTCTGGGTGTAGACGTTGCTGTACAGACACAAGCCTGGGGGGCAAGCTTTGGGGTGACGCAGGGGCAGCTGCGGGACGTTTTCGAGAGAGAGTCTCCATGGGCCTTACCTGTCCATCCGCACCAACTCCTGGGCACCTAGGGACAGAAAAAGGAGCTAGTCCCAAGGGGAAGGCTTCTGCAGACAGCATCCCTGCCCCGGCCCCTGCGGGAGCAGGAGCAAGGTCTGCCTCCTGGTCCTGTTCACCCCTGGGGGCCCATTCAGGAGCACCTGGCGTGTTTATCCAGCAGATGAGGCCATGGTGAGTGGCCCGTTTTGACCAGTGAGAAATGAAACTTGGGCTACATTTTACAAGCGTGTAGGACATTTGTCACCAGGAGACCACAGGCAGCCAATGCTCTCACCTATGGCTTGACTTAGGCGGTGTTAGACCTTCAAGACTAAGTAGCAACCTAAGGCCGGCTCTTGAATTCGCTGTTTCCTGTTTGGACATTTGCCATGGTCTGGTCTTCAGCCATGATTTACAGCGTGGGAGTTTTGCAAGGTCATTTCCTAATTAGAGGGTTCCTGGCCTCTCTCTGTCCCATCCTCCACATTGCGTAATAGAGTGGCTTCCGGGGTGACATCTCTTAGAGGAATCTTAGGGGCCCTAAGACCCCATCATTTCTCAGCCATTCCACCACTTTCTGCTCCTCATCCAAGCTGCTGCCACCCTGTCCCACTCTTGGGGTTCCCCACCCCCAAACTGAACACCAGTTAAATCCAGTGGCCCCAACTTCCCTCTTCCGTGCAGCTCCCCATGTGCTCCACTGACCCTTCTTGTGTTTAAAAGCCTTACTGCTGCTGATGATGGGGAAACAGATGGTGGGGGAGGGGCTCCACGACAGCGCACACAGGGAAGTTGCACAAAAGTTCCTGAAATATCTGCGGTACTAGATTCACGCCTACTGTTTGCTGAGGGCTCCTGTGCACCAGGCTTTGTGTGAGTGCTCTACGGTCCCACCGTTCATGTCCTCCCCCACCCTTTGGGGTGAGGATTGGTGGTCCCACGTTAGAGCTGGGGAAACCAGCCTCCAGCTCCTACTGGATAGGTCTCCACACCCATTGGCCTCTGCAGCAAACGGCCTGGCTCACTGCTCTCAACCCTTTCTTTCCTTCTTCCCAAGTGGGGCTCATTCCTGAGTGCCCTCCACGCCACTCAGCCTCTGTCCTGTGGCCGGACTCCTGGCATTTCCCAGGTGACTTCTGTTCCCTTCATTTGGCAGCTGCTTCCCTAGAGCCTGAGAGAAAGGCCCCGAATCTCTTCTCCCTGTACATTTCGTACCTGGTTTCTTCTAGCGTCGCCCCCCCTGGCATTTCTTGTCTATCTCTAATGACATAAATCATACAACTCATTTTTCCTTCTTTTTTTTTGGTGGGGGCCAGGGGACTGGCCTCAAAAATCCTTTATGAGAAGATCAATTATTGGTACCTTTCTGGTACTGCAGATTACATTTGGGGATAAGGTGCTATGAAGTGGCCCATCACAGTACCATGGTTTGTTCAGAGTTTCAGAGACTATGCTCAACATTGACCATAAGGCAGCCCGACCAGCCCACTGTGCCTACTTGCTCTCTCTTTCAGTCCAGTTCTTGAGCATCCAGCTCACCTGTCCCGTCCCGGTCCCTTCCTGGGGGAAGCGCTCTGAGTGAAGATGTCCAAGGGCATGGATAGGAGATACTGGGGGCTGACCCATGTCCTCAGGACACCCCTTGCAGTGCTTTGGCCTGGGGATGTCCCCTCTGGTTTTCCTTCCTGCAGCCTGGGACATGGGCAAGAGCCTTGGACCAACCTCTGGGAACCCTGTGAGGCAACAAACGCAGGAACAGCGGCCCCCTGCCCCCAACACTGTCCTCCTGCTGGAATTTGTTTTCATTTCCTGTCCCTGATGGGGGCAGCACCATGGTCTAGACTAGTAAGGGGGACAGAAAGCACCTCTCTGTCTGGGAGCTAAGCCTAGCTAAGCACGTCTCCCTCCGCATCCCTTCCCCGCCTCCGTAGAAATGCTACACGGATAAGAAAACTGATGGCAGCTCTGCAGCGATTTCTCTTCCTTGTTGGGCCCTTAGGTTCCTCTTTCTGCTGCAAACCCTCTACCTGCCCCTCACCCCACCCCCAAACTTGGGGTATTTTGTAGGTAGGCTGTGGTGGGCGAGAGAGGAAATGGAAGTCCTGAGAGTAAGGGAGAGGTGGCCTCAGCCCTTGAGTGACCCACTGTGGGCCTCCGGATTGGGCCCACAGGAGAGAGGGGTGCAAGTCAGCAAGGTCCAGCCACAGGAAATCAAGTGCGAGCCAAAAGCCGCCTGGTGACAGCAGTCCTCCCTCAGAGGGGCAGAGGGGCAGGCAAGGGGAGCAGTGACTCCCCATCCTCCTGCTCCTGGAGGACTCCAAATGGCTGAGGCTACGGGTGGAGTCACAGGAAGGTCAAGGGCACTGTCACCTGCAGAGGAGTGTGCAAAGGTGTTTGCGGCCCTGACTTGAAGCCTGGCTTCATCACTTATTAGCTGTGCAGCTCCTTAACTGTGTTACTTAACCTCTCTGTGCCTCTGTTTGTTCAGCTGTAAAATGGGGACGATGATCGAGCCAAACTTTTAGTCACTATGAGGAATGAGTGACAGAATGCATACAACAAGCTTGGCATGGTTCCTGGTACAGAAACCTTGACAGTGAGGGGTCGCTCTCTACAATGCTTATGCTAATGGGTGTGTTTATTATATGGTGGGATTATATTCCCTGAAAAAAATCATGAGCTGAATGCTTTAAGGCCCAGCTCTGCCACTTGCTAAGTAACATTTGGTTAGTTATTTAACCCTGTGGATCTTTAGGTTTCTCAGCTATAAAAGGAAAAAGTTGAACTGAGTTATTTCCATGATCCCTTTTAGGTCTGATAATCCAGAGGCCATTTTTGTCCGAACAGTCACTATGCGAATAACACGGAAAACAAGCCCGTGCATACATTTAAGAAGGGCCCCAAAGGATCTCTGAGTGGCAGCATTTTCATTAACCTATTTGACCTCCTCATTCATCAACAGGTACTTATCGAGTGCCAAGCCAGCACTGCTTAGGGCCGGTGGGCACGGGGTCCCCTCCTCTCCCGACCATTGAGCCCAGCCCTTGTGTTAGCGCCCGTCTCTGGAACAGAGAGGGCTGTGCCTGCCTCTTGCCTTTGCTGGTCCCAGGGGCTGAGCTGGCAGCTGGGGCAGGTGACTCATCCCCCACCCATCCCAGGAGGGCAGGGATACTCACGTCGGTTGGAGGCCACCTGCCTTTGCTTATAGACCAGGAGCAGGATGAGGGGAAGGCAGAGGATGCCCACGATGCAGGCACCTGTAGCCAGGGCGGCAGCTGTGATGTCTGAAAGGACAGAGGGCAGCCAAGGTGAAGCCCCATTCCCACTATTCCTCCAGAGGGGACACCGAAGCCTAGGGAGGGAAAGCCAGGCAATGGGGGCCCCCCATCTATGACCTTCAGGGGTACAGAAGGTCTAGGTGCCCCCTTTCAAAGAGCCCCATGCCTCCTCCCCGGGTGGGCCCAGAGCACACAGAAATGAGGCCAGGTGCTTACAACTGCGAATCATCATCCAGCCCCACTGGGAACAGCTCAACTGCCCTGGGCCACAGGTTGTGCCCTAAGGAAGAGCAGGCCTTTCCCAGACCCCCTGCCACAGAGTTCAAGGTCAAAAGCAGCCCAAGTGATGAAAACCTTTTGGAAATAGACAGTGGTGACGGTTGCACAATCTTGTAAGCATAATGCCACTGAACCATACACTTAAAAATGGTGAAAATGGCAAAGTTCGTGTTTTACCACAATGAGAAATAACTGAATAAAAGGCCCCATTCATCTCCTAAGAGACCCCTTAGCTCTGGAGCAGAGCCTCTGAGAGTGATCTCATATAAACGAATCCTGGGGCAAGAACTAGAGAAATGGGAATCCTTATCCAACATTTTACATTTTTAAACTTTCCAAATTTCAAAAATAAAAACATGTACATTAAAAAATATATTTTTTAATTAAAGTTTCTCCTTCCTCTACTTGGGCCCTCTCCAAATCAATGATCAGTGTCCATAGTTTTGTGTATGGTCTAGAGATGTCCCCTGCAAACATAGCACATGTACATTAGCTATTCATGTGACCATTACTTTTCCCACTTAGCACAGTTTGGATGTCTCTGTGGATTGGCACAGAGATCAATCTCATTCTGCCTAGGGCTTTATGACGTAACTCACCCAAATTGATTAACACAGTCTCCTATTGGTGGACACATAAGTTGCTTCCATACTTCAGCCTAACTAATAATGGAGCAGTGAACTCTGTGTCTGCATCTTTGATCACCTAAGCAAGCACAGTTCCTAGCAGTGGAAGTGCTGAGCCGAAGAGTATGTGTATTTTCTTTTTCTCTGTTGCTAAATTGCTCCCCCACCCCCCACCCAAAGAGGTCGCACTGCTTCGTGATCCCACCCAGTGTGAGAGGCTTGCTTTATTTCAGTCTGTCTGCTGACTCCAGGAGTTTAGCTGTGAACAGACACACCCTCAGAACCACAACTAGCGTAAATGCATTTCCTTCCCAATTGTAGTGGTTCCTAAAAGACAGGCCAGCATATCTGGTCCACTTGGCGCTGGGGAGCTTTAGGAAAGTGGATGGGCTGTTGCCTTTGCACTACTCTTTCGGAATAAGGGCTGTTTCTGTCTCACTGCATTGCTAAACAACCCAGTGATGTAAACAAGCTTTCGTGGGGTTGGTTCACACCGCAGAACAGAACAAACTGTTTTCAGGTGCTTTAGAAGTGTCCACTGGTGCAGAAACAGTTGTTATGCTTACAAAGCCAGTTCCACCTCACATTAAAGCCGGCTCCCCCGCAGATCTTAGCGAGGCTGCATTTGATGTGGAATACTGAAAGTAAAACCATTCTATAATTCAGACATTTTAGTGTTTCTAAACCCCATCCCAGGCCCTTCGTGTGGACACTATCAGAGAAGTGGGCTGCAAAGCGTTCTTCTCTAGTCCTCAAAGCAGGCCTCCTGGGACTAATGAGGTGTCAGGTGCTCACTAACTCCCGGCTCCCTGTTCTGTTATCCTGACGGGTCTGCCTGACTCCTGTCCCCAGGCAAAGACACCACATCTGCAGCCCCTCTAGTGGATCAGGCCTTGGTCTCCTTACAGCATGGGCTGGGAGTTAAGGCTGGGATGGGGCGCTGGGGGCAGGGATTTAGGGATAGCTCTGTGCACCCAGCTGAAGCCATGGGCTCCTCTGCAGAGCCCAGCCTTGCCATAGCCCTCCACCCCTTCCTACAAATGCAGCCAGTATCGGGGGAAAGGGGCAGGGGAAGGGGGTTCCTGCGTGGTAGCCAGGCTCGTCCTGGGAAGGAAAGCAGGCATTGGCAGAGGTAGCTGCCAAGACAGCACCGCTGACTGGGCCAGGCCCTTTCAGAGCAGGGTGGGATGGGAGGGGCTTGGTCCCAGGCCTGTAGTAGTACCCAGCAGGTAGCTGTGGAGGTGGGCGTTCTGCTGGGCTCTCTGGTTCCCCAGGGAGGGGGCTGGATCAAAAGCAAACCAAAACATCCTGCTGTGTTAGCGGGTAGGAGGTTGCTTCAAGGGGAAGGGAGATGGGCTGCCCAGCCCCCTGCCCTGGGCTCGGTGATAAACCACAGACCCTAAGCAATCCGGGGCTCCTGGGGCGCCAACTTCCTCAGTCTCCCTCTGTTGTCACCTCCCCTGACCTCAGGTTGACTTGGGCTTTCAGGTGATTTCATAAACCAGCTACCCTCCTACTTTCCAAAGATGACATTAGGTGACTAGGGCCACAGAGAAGTTAAAATCGAAGAGCTTCATAGTTGGAAGTATCATTAGCTGATCAGGTACCAGGGCACCTGTCTTAGAGTGAGGACAGGACGAGCATCTTTCCAAAGGTAAGTGGCAGTGGAGGGCAGTGCCCAGCGGCCAGCCCTAAGGCCCATGGAGCCCCTGAGTCACTGGGCAAATATTTCTAAATCATTAGAAAACAGTACATGTGTCCACTCTCTGCCACCATCTACTTGCCACCCTGCCTTGGCACAGGGCAATAGATAGGTTGACTTGGGAAGCCAGGCCTAGGATTCTGCCTTAGAAGTATTATAATATTAATAATAGCCAGCACTTAACACAGCACTTACTTTGTGCCAGGCATGGCTCCTAGCGCTTTATGTACAGAACTTCATTTTAGCCTCCTAACAACCTGGAATAAGTGTAGCGATCATCAGCTGTTTTACAGATGAGAAAACTAAGGCACAGAGAAGTTAAGCTACTTGGCTGATTTCAGGGTCTGTGCTCTTAACCAAGTCACCATGCCTCTCACTAGAATGGACTCCACATTTTAAATTGAGAGTTCATGTAGCATCAGTACTTCTAAGTCTGCTTGAAAACTTGGTGGCTCTGGAGACCCTGGGCCCCACTCCGGCGTGCAGCGGTTGGAACTGCACATGTAGACTGGCAGCGGGGTGCGAGCCACCGTCTCCAGCCCTCCCTACGGTGTTACTCACTGGCTCCCTGGTCCTGGGGGCATTTGAGGTTTTGATCCCTGAATCAGCTCCTTAAATAACACTGATTTACCCCCCTGTTAGTAGGAAAGGATCACACTTGCTCCCATCTCAGTGCACACATGGCACCCAGAGAATAGATATGTTGTCTGACCCCACCCCCCACCCCCCCACAGACACACACAGACCACCCGAAACTATCGCTCGGTTATTTCTCATCTGAGACGACGCCCGCCAAAGTGCCAGGACTCCACCACAACTATCTAGTCTCCAGACCTCAACCCAGTCTGGGAGGGGACTAGAAGGGAACACCAGAAGCCACTGAAGCCATCCCCCTGCCCTCAACAGCTGGGACAGAAGCAGACATGTCCTTTTGGCCCTCAGGGATCCAAATCACCGTGGACAGTAGCTCAGGGAAACAGGCCAGAGTGAGGCTGCACATCCCCGTGAATTAGAAAGGAAGATGTTAAAACCTGAGAGCAGAAGTGGCCCATTTCTGGCAATCAAGGTCAAGGTTCTGCCCCACTCTTAGGGTCTAGTCAGCCAGACGACTAAGATTTCCCAGGGGACTTCTGTTCCCTTAATCCTAATGGCTGCTTCTCTAGAGTCTAGAATCAAGGATATTGAACAAAATCTCTGCTTCCTCCCCATTTTGTGCCTGCTTTCTATAGCATCGTCCCCTCTGGCATCTCTTGTCTCTGTCCCCAGGGCTTAACTTACAAACTGATTTTCAGAAAATCAGTGTTGACAGAGGGGAGGGCAGGCCAGCACTCAGGCAGTTTCCATGAGAAGCTGGCCGAGGGCCTGAGGCCACTTCCACTTGGCTCTGGGCCTGAGAGACTGGGAGTGAGTCCCTTCACCTGCCTGAGCCTCAGTTTCCCCATCTGTGACAGGAGGGCAGTGGCCGAAGCGACTGTGTCTAAGGGAGCTCTGCAGGAGAAAGAAGTGGGACTGAGGGTTGCACAGAGTGGAAGGAGCCATGGGGAAGTGGACACTCGTGTGCACCTCTGGGTGCAGCTCACGCTGGCCTATGCACAGGCATGTGTGTGCACAGTCAAGAGACTGCTGCGTGGGAAGGAAGGAGCTGCTCAGAGGCCCACTCCAGCCTCACCAGGGAGTCTCAGGTGGAGGAAGTGAGGCAGTGGCTGGGTGCTAAGTGGCATGTGAGCCCTGCAGGGTGCAAGGAGACTGCTCGAGCCAAAAAGTTCCTTGTTCCATGTGGGTCTGCGTCAGACCCACATGTGTGTTCTGCTTTGTTCCTGGCCAGTCTGCTTGTTGGTAAAAAAAAAAAAAGAGTAGTCTGAGTAGAAGGTCACAGCCACTCTGGGGTCAGCCTGGAGTAGTTGAGCTGTTCCGGCTCAGAGCTGGGTCTTTGCGCAGGTGCTCCTGAAGGGCGGGGAGGAGACTGCACTTCTGCATCTCCAGGACCTGGGCCGGGGCTGGTCCACACCGATGCCCCAGAGAAGGCTATGAAAACCAGGACCCTCTCCTCTCCGAAGAGTAGGTCACTCCAAAGTCATTTCCCCTTTACCCCAGTCCCCAAGCTGCTGGGCGTTCTCACCTGGCCTCTACGTGCCTGGGCACCCCTTAGAGCACGGCCCCTCTCCCCCACAGGGCACCTCTCTGGGCAAACACCAGGGGCTGACTTCCACCCACTGCAGTGCAGGTCCCCCCAAGCTGGGAAGGAGGTGATCTGAGCACAGTCCCAGCCGTGCTACCCTTATCGGCATTGTGAATGTAGGCAAGTTAAGGCTCTTCTCGGGCCTCCATTCCCACGTGTGTAACGTGAGGATGCTGATGCCCACTTCACAGGATTCTTATGAGAAGCTACTGAAATACCAGTACTTGGAAGGACTTAGCAAGGGCCTGGGACATAGCAGGGTCTCTGGGAAAGGTAGTTCTGTTCCCTTCTTAATCCTCTCCCTCCCCCCTCCCCATACACAGAACAAGGAAACTTTAAGTAGTTAAATCTAAGCCAAGGGGACCCCCCACAGCCCTCCAACCTTCCCATGTGGCAGAGGGCTGGTGGGCAGGAGGGGAGCCCACCAAAAACAAGCTCAGCAGCCTGTGGCACCCAGGACTTGTCATGGGGTCACAGGTCCCTGCCAGGCCACAGCCCCACCCAGGGAGTCAGGAGCAGGGACTCTGGGAGTCCCCTCTCTCAGGCTTTGGCCTTGGAAGGGGAGTGGATGTCTGGGGTCTGCAGCCCAATGCTCAGGTGAGGGAGGAAGCAAAAGAGAGGAGGAATGGGGGTGGGGTTCCATGGGCTGGGGGGTGATGAAGACAAAGTTTAGGACCAGGTTCAGGAGGACAGAGGAGAACAGAAGTCCAAAGGGGCAAGAGACTGGTCCCTTACTTTCACTCTCCCTGGAGGAGGGTGGGTACGCAGTGCACTTGGATGGGGCTTCACTGCCTGTGGAGCAAAGAGAAAGGGCGCGTTAGGTAGGTGTCAGGTCCAGGCGGCCAGGGAGGTTTGTCCAGGCTGGGGGCCCCTCTCCTGTCACAGCTACTCATGCTGTGACACTTATCTGTACTGGGCCAGGTGGAACCTGCACACACGCATGCACACTCACACACGCATTCATTCACACATGCACGCAAGCACGTGCATGCACACGCACACAGAGGCATAGTGTCACTGCCCATGCTCACATCACCCCAGGAACATGTGGATACCTGCCCGTGCCCATACCTCTTCCCTGGACAGACACACTCACATATACATATCCCCCAACAGCCATTCGACCATTCACCAGCTCACATCCTATGTCACATTTCATGGTTATGGTATTGTCATGAACTGTCATACTCCCAGCCCAGGTTCATACACACTGTCCCATTAAAAGGTCCCACTGTCACAAACAGAGCCATGTATACCCTTGCTGTCCCTCACACCCAGGTGGCCAGAGAGACACACAGTGCCACACACGACAGCCACCTCATCTCATGTACACACCCAAGTGCCACGGCCACCCACATAGCATCACACGCCCTTCAGCACAGAGTCACACACAGTCACATCATCATATACACAGCACCACACCCCCACAGTCACACGGGCACAACCTACCGTCCCCACAGGGACACCACCCGCCAGGCTGCCCCATACAGTAAGTGCTCACCTCCCGGCACCTGCAGCTCCACGGCCCCGTGGACCCTCTGCTCTGAGTGGTGGCTCCTGACCTCCACCACGAGGCAACAGTACAGGCCGCCGTCCAGAGGGCTCAGGTTGAGCAGGGTGATGGAGAAGTTGCCGTGGTGGTCAGAGGTTAACTCTAGCCCGCGGTGCCGGGCCAGGTGCTGGCTGGAATTGGCGGTCTGGTGGCCGCCATGGTGCAGGTGGAGGTCCTGGAATGTGAGGTTGCGGATGGGCCGGCGATCCGAGCAGGCCTGCACCTCGCCGCGTGTGCTGCGGTACCATGTCTTGTAGAAGGTCACGTCATGCCCTTTGGCCACAGGGCCCAAGATTCTGCAGGTGAGGGTGACGTTCTGCCTCTCCGGACACACATATAAGGAATACGGCGTGGCGACTTTGAAGGCTGCCACCAGACCTGCTCAGAGAGATGAGAATCTGTCACCTGCCTGAGCCAGCACCACTCCCGGTGCCTGCAGTGAGGAAGGACCTTGTCCTCAGGCTACAAAGATGTGGGTTCCCCAGCCACAGACCCTGGGCAAGTCAGCCGACCTCCCCGAGCCTTCATTTGTTCATGAACCTGGCTCCATCCCAGACTTTATGGGAGGAGCTATAAAAGCTTCCCCAGCTGGGAGATTCCCCTACTTCAGAGAAGCTGGCCAAGGGGTAGGAGAGACTCCAGGCAGGTGACAAAGGTGTCTGGCCAGCATGTGTCCGTCTTCTGGGTGGAGCGTGTGCCCTGGCTCCGGCTCCCACCCCCACCCCTCCCCCACCACTGCAGGCACTTGGCTCTGCCCTCAGCTGGACCCTGGCACTTCCAGCCTCCATGCCCAGTGCTCTCGGGTGGGGGCAGGAGGCAGGATAGGAAGCAGAAAGGCTGTCTGGCAATAGCAGCCCTTTGCGCTGCACCACCCTCTGGAGGTCCCTAATGGAGCTCCTACATCTGTGAGGTCTGTGCCAGGTGCCGCATCTCACCTGTGTGCTGAACACCTGCCCTCCCTTGGGAACGTACGACCTAGGTGGGCAGACAAGGCCTGCATTCGCAGCAGAGTAGGCTAAGGGGTAAGCTGGGGCCAACCTCAGGGCACTTGGAGGAGGGAGGACACAGCCTTCCTGGGGACAGTCAGACTTCTTAAAGGAGGGAGGGCCTTTGGGGTTGATGGACAGATAGGGTTTCAGCAAGTGGAGAGGCTGCCCTAAGCCAGGTGGTGGGAAACAGGAATGGCCCAGGTGTCTCGGGGACAGACACTGGGAATGCATAAAAGGCCATCTCATCCATACATCTGCTGCCACTCAATCTTCTGAGAGATATTTTCTAGTTTATTCTGTTTTCAATAAGCCAATGAAGCAATCGCTGGTCCTCTGTCCTCTATCCCAACCCTCCAGCATTTAATGGTGTTGACCCCTGAAAGCACAGGCCCTTGCAAACAGAATGCTGGGGCTGGAGTCCTGGCTCCTCTATCTAGCTGTGTGTGCCTCAGTTTCCTTGTGTGTGCAATGGGGAGAATATTAGATACAACACACAGTTGTGAAAGGACTGGAGGAGGGGAAAAGGAGAGAACAATGAGATGTGAGCTCTAATGTCCTCTGCAGACATAGGAAGGAAAGCTGATTATTCTCTCTACTGACCAGAATCATTGTCCTACAGATGTGACCCTCAGGCTCAGAGAGATGCTCCATCCAAGGTCCCCGTGGAAGCCTGGCAGAGCAGGGACTAACCAAGTCTCCTCTGACTGCCAACCCATGGCTCCTACCCCAACAGACCTGGTAGGAGAGGAGCCGCAGATACCCCAGCTGAGTCCCTGGCTCTGTCTCCCTCACAGGCCTGTGCCTCCTGAACTATGGCTGTGCCCATAGACGGAGGTGGGAGGTGGCTAAGGAGCTCCCAGGTGCTCCCAGAAGAACAAAAACACCACCACAGGGTGGACCCTGGAGTTCCTTCTGCCCTGTGCTCCCCAGGCCCCCAGTAGGCCGTGAGGCAGCTCTCACCAGCACCTCTCGTAGCCGGTGCCCCATGTTCTCTCTTCCCAATATCACCTCCGGCCCAGGGCCTCCCCACGGCTGGGGACTGAATTCGGATCCAGCAGCATGTGCAAGAGCGCACACACCTTGGGGGCACTCGGGAGGGGGCCAGGTCCACACATCTGACTGGGTTGGTAGAGTGCAGATGGAGGTGGAAGCAAGAAGTGGAGCACAAAGCCAAGCTGGTGGGGACCACTGAGGGGACAGAGGTGTGGGTAGGGTGGGGCTGAAGTGTAGGCTGGCCTGTGGGGCAGGGTGGGGGCAAGCAGTGGGACCTCCAGGGGGCTTCCAGCCCAGAGCCCTCAGGGTTCAAGCACTGGTGTGAATGACCACAGGACTACCCAGACAGCAGTAGGGACGGGCTTTTTAGCCCTAGATGCAATTTCCTTGAAAACCCACAGAGGGACACAGAGAAAACTGGGGTTCACAGATAGTGGGGGGAGGGGCATTGCTCAATCGCCAACCCCTCACACACCCCAGAAGGAACTCTTCCCTTTTTAGAAAAAGAAGAAGTTGGGATTCAGGTTTGGGGGATGGGGGAGAGTGTTCAGTTTTAACAAAAGGGCCACATAGGGGTGAGCCAAGGGTCCATGGTGTAGTTTTCTGGGGAGAGAGAACACATCCCATTTGTTGTATCTGAGACTCAAGCCAGATCAGGGTCCAGGGCAGCCTGTCCTTGGAAGGACACTCAAGGGCGCGGTGTTGGGAGAAAATAGTGCAGATGCCCCACAACATCCACAGCTGCGCACGCGCACTTGTGTTATCGAGGACATCTATAGCCCGGCTGGGATTATAATTATTTGGTAGGAGGATGTTGCTTATTGTCAGGAGCAGATCCTTTTGGACACCTGGGTCATTGTCAGAGACCAGGGAGCGTGGGTGGGGAGGAAGGCCCCTGGCTCCAGTGTGTAGGACAGGAAAACGACCCCGGGCCTGCGCCTGTGCCCAGGCAGGAACCAGGGAGTCATTGTGTGGCTCTTGGGCCCCAGGCCCCCGCCCGCCACTGGGTAAAAGAACCTGGAGGAAGAATGCTGTGAACGCGGAAAATTGCAGGTCTTGGAATTAAAACCTTGGCCTGGGCAGCAGTCAGATCTTTGGGCCCTTGCTATGTGCCGTTGGGTAGGTCCTACCCTTCTCTGGGCCTCCCTTTATTCATCTTATCTTGAGAAGATTCCCCAGGTTCCTAGGCCCCCTCCAGCTCTGAAACCCTGCAGCAGGGGGGAGGGCTGTCTTTCCCCAGAGCAGAGGCAGGGGGCAAGAAATGGGCCACAAAGGTGATCACAGGTATTTGTGAGCACTTCTTATGTGTTAGGAATTGCTGAGCACTCATTTAATTCTCCTAACACCCCCTGATGTAGGTATTATTATTCCCATTTTAAAGATGAGGGAACAGACTCAGATAAATCAAGCAACTTGCCCAAGGCCACACAGCCCCATGTGGCTGAGCTACGACTCACACCTTGGACTCTGCTAGACTATAGACAGGAAGAGCCCCTATCCTTCCAGGGGGCAAGGCTGACACCTCATCCTACAGCTGCTCAGTGAATTGACTTGAAATTGCTCTCCACACAGCTCTGCCTCAGGCCCAGACTGAAAACATCATTTTTGCATTCCACAAATATTTACCAAGGTTCTAACATGAACCAGGCCCAAGGCAGAGAGGCCATGGGAGTGCAGAGTTCTTAAGGCTGCTTCTGCCGCTTTTAGCTATGCGACCCTGAGCCACAAGTGGGCTCAGCCTCTGGTAAATGATTCTGTTCCCATACAGGGGAAAGGACCTCTTATCTGGGGTTGTCTCAGGATGCTTAGCTATCGTGACCTTCACCTCTTTCCACTCAGCAAGCATCTCGTGAAACCCTGTATGCGTGCACGGCATGGTTGTGCGTGGGCGTGGGCAGGCTTGTGTATTTTCCCTGATGGGGCATAGCTTAGATCTCAGTTGCCAAGACAACTCCTCGGCCTTTGGAGGTGGGTCCCCAGCTTGATGAGTCAGGCAGGAGGCCCCACCCAAACAGCTGAACTCTGTCCAGCTGCTAGGGGCTGTAAGTAAACAGCTACTGGCCGCCTGCTGTTCTTGGCCCTGTCCTCACCCTCAGAAGGGACCCCAAACAGACCTGGCCCTGGTCTCCAGCTCCCTACCAGGCCCTGTCCCCCAGGGTGGTCCATGGGGAGGGCAGAGGGAAAGGCTAGGTTCCATCCTTCTCAAGAAGCAGTGCACAGGGGGAAGCAGAGGCAAGGACCGATCAGGACTGAATCTGCCAGGGAAAGCTCCAGGGAGCGCCCCAGCGGTGAGGGGCTGAGGGCCTGAGACCAGCAGGCCAAGCCCCGGGGCTCGGTTGCCAGGGAGGACAAAGGGCATCTCAGATGTGTTTATTGATACCTGCCCCTGCAGGAAGTGTCCATTCACATTGGACCACGAGTCCAGGAAGGGGAAACCAGGCTCTATTGGAGGAAGCTGCACTTCCAGCACCTTGGGAAAGTCTCCGTGCATCCGGGGCTGGAGGCGGGAGGCCCGTACACCTCCCCCAGTCCAGGCCTGGACTGCTGGCCCTGCCAGTGGATGCTTCTCTGGATGACACCTTCCCAGACTCTCCAGGCCCTCCCCCAGACGGCCAGCTCCAGCCTGTTACCCCAAGATCCTGTGCTCTGAAAACTTCCTAAGGTTCAAGTTCAAAGGCTCTCGTACCCTACCCTCAGCGCAGGAGGCTCAGTGGTGGTCATAGCAGTTGGCACTTACTCTGTGCTGGGCATCGTCCTCATTGCTTTTACTGCAGTTTGCTATGAGGTCGGTATTGTTACCATCTCCATTTTATAGATGAGGAAACTGAAGCACCGACAAGTTAAGTAACTTGTAGAGACTCTCATGCAAAGTAAGTGGTGGTGCCAGGATTTGAACCCAGGTAGCCTCGCTCTGGAGGTCTGGTGCTATCGACTACCCTAGTGCAAGCTTGTCCAACCCCACGGCCTATGGGCCGCATGTGGCCCAGGACGGCTTGGGACATGGCCCAACACGAATTCGTAAACCTTCTTAAAACATTGAGATGTTCTTGTGATTTCTTTTTTTTTTAGCTCATCAGCTATCGATACTGTTGTTAGTGTATTTTATGTGTGGCCCAAGACAGTTCTTCCAACATGGCCCAGGGAAGCTGCTCTAGAGCAGAGAGGGGGCCAGGGACAGACTGGAGGCCCCAGCTCCTTGCTACAGATGGACAGGGGCCTGGCCCATGAGGGCTGGGCCCTCCCCTGTAAGGCTACCAGCTCCCTCTCCCCCTGCGGCGATTGGGGCGGCTAGTTACTCCAGCATAGGAGAGGACCTGGCTGGAACCCGGTATTTGTGTGGATGTTCTACAGTAGACCCTCAGTTAACCGGCCCTCCACTGGATGAATGTAGTAGTATTTCTTCTTTTTTTTTTTTTTGCTGGTTGTTTGAGAGTGCCAGTTGCTTGAGTACCAGTTAACTGAGAGTCTGCTGTATTTAATTGGGAAAGGCAACGGGCTGGGAGAATTCAGGGCTGAAAGAAGCCCAGAGAGACTGTCTGACTCTGCACTGGCCTCTCAGGATGGGTGCCCTCCTGCCCTTCCTCGGGGAGAGCTGACCTGTCGGCACACCTCACAGTGGTGAGTCGGCTGCTATGGTGACAGCATCTATAGCACAGGTAGATTTACTTTTACAGCTTTAAATACATTGAGTCACATAAAGAGGAGGTTAGTCCCTTTGGGATTCTTTCAGTCCTGGTTATATCAAAGAGAGAGTCCAATAAGTTTGATGACAACATGACTTTCTAGCATCTTTGTCATTTGCTGAGCTCCTTTTGTTTTGTTTGGGTTTAGGGGAATTTTATTTATTTATTTATTTATTTATTTATTTATTTTTTTTTTTTTTCTCCATAGGATAGCAGGTTTCGTTCAAGCTTGGAGCCTTCCCCAGACTATAATTTCCAACTAGAATTTAATACCCTTATTTGGTCTTCCTATTATGAACTTTTATGATTTTGTTCTACTTATGGCAAGTGATACTGTCTTCCCATTTATGACAGTGATATAAAGTTTCCTTTTAAAATCTATTTACTTAACTAAAAGAATGAGTAGATTTCAAGAAGAAATAAGCATATGTGACTATAGGTAGACACTGTAGAAATCCCAAAGGTGATGAGCAAATGACTGAAGCTCAGGAACGCTATCAGAGAACTACCCTTCAGGAGTAAGGGGCAGCCTCTCTGAGACCACCTCCCCCAACCCTGCCTGTGGCTCCCATGAAGGGGAGTGTGTGTTCATGGTCCCACAAGGAGAGGGCAGCAGAGGCAGGACTTGACCCCGGTCCCCCTGGGGCAGGAGATCCTGTGTAGGAAGATTAAAGGAACTGAGCTTGCTTGCTCAGTAACAGAGCAATTTCATTACGGAATTACTGACAGCCATGGGGGTGGCCCATCTTTCTCTCTGGGATGGTCATCCAAAGCAAATAGCTGAAGGTGAAGATCAGTTGCAAGAAAGGCCCCACTGAGTCAAGCAAACCTGGGACCCCACTTGCCTTGAAGTTGCAAAGTCCCCATCTCTGGGGAATTTTAGGAGGAGAATCCATAGGTACCTCCATGGACATTTCAGACTCTGGTGGCTAGACCCAGCCTGTGCATCCTGCAGACCTCCAGGCCTCTAGAGAGTTTGGTCCTAGGGAAACCAGCCAGTGTCTTCCCACGCCCTGCCAACTCCACAGGGCCCTCTGGGCAGCAAGGAGCTCAGATGCAGAGCAAATGGCATGTGGCCTCCAGAAGCCAGGAAACAGCATAATCCCCCTGGGGATTCCCTAGGTGCCAGGCACTATTAGATATTGGCACAGCAGCCCTCCGGGGAGGGGGGTACTGCCATCACCCCCATTTGACTGATGAGGGAACTTATTCAGAGATGCTGAATACCTCGCCCAAAGTCACAGAGCAGGAGACAGCCATCTTGGGCTTTGAACCTGGGTCTGACTGACTCTCAAAGCCAAGTTGGGGCTTAGACAATGCTGGTTGAAGGGGTCACTGCCAATAGGCCAGATGGGTACCAAGGAGCCCTTCCTTCCTTCTTTCCCTCCATCTGCTGTGGCCTAGGACCCCATGTGTGTATGTGTACACAAAGGTGGCCTCAGCTTCCCACCAGTGCACCATCCCCGACCTCTCCCAGGGAGGTCGGGTTTCAGCAGGACCCTCTGCCCTGCTTGGGGAAAAACAGGAGCAACCAGCGCAGCTCAGTGAAGGACTCCCCAGTACTAGCATTGGGTAGATGTCCCCTCCTAGCCATGGGCTGGCTCCAAGGCTGCTGTCTCTCCACCCCATGGTTTCTGGGCAAAGTGTCGTGAATTTCCTAAGAGAGGACCTTTGCTGCATCAGAGGCTTGCGCCACTGGGTTACTCAACCAGGCCCCGCAGCCCTGTTTACCATGAAGGGGAAGGCGGGGTCTCCCCGCCCTGGCCCCGGTGCATCTCCATGTGCTGCTAGTCCAAGAGTTAGGGACTCCTGGGACAGCCTGTGAGGACATGGCGAGGACAGTAACTTCCACGGGTCCTAGGAATGTCTATGGTGAAAGGAGAGGCTGTCACTCTTGGCGTCTGCTGGGTCCTGGCCCCCTACGTGCCTCCCTCCACCCATGTCACCCTGAGCCAGAACCAGGAAAAGGGCATCTTCACTTTTCCTGGGCTCCTGAGCACCGTCTTTGCCACCACCATTCTCCTGGGTGCTGGCCCAACCGCAAGGGTTTGAGAACGGGCCTATACCAGCCACCCCTACCTCACCTTCCCTAGCAGGAAGGCTCAGAAAAAGGCAGTGAGCAATCCTGCCCAGGGCAGCCTAGAACCTTAGCTGACTGGTGGGCAGGTCTTTCCAATTCACAGACCTCCTAACCACGCCTACAGCCAGGCCTCCCATCTGTCATCTCCCTTGTGCACCGTAAGTAGGATGACTATTCATTAGCATGCCCATATTACAGTAAAGAACACTGAGGCTCAGAGTAATTCACAGCTAAGAGATTTCTCCTGACTCCTTTCCATGGACAGCTGCTTCAAGCCCTAATTACCCCCCCTGACCTCTGGGGGAGAAGGCTCCTAGCTACGTAGATAATATGAAGCCCGGGGCTCCCAGCCTCCCTACTACTGACGGCTCAGCAAGCTGGGTCCCTAGTTCTCTAGGACTCAGTTTCCCAAATTGGGAACAGAGAGCAGCCCAGCCAGGGGAGGGCAACAGAGGGGTAAGAAAACAGAAAGGCCTCTCTGGTCACTTGGGGAGGGTGGAGCAGGGCAGGTGGTCTGTGGTGTGGCAAGTGCTGGCCCTTCTGCCATCATCCATCCCCTGCTCCTTCTAGAAGCCATGTCCTGCCCCCCACCCGCTGTGGCTGCCATTCTGGGGAGCATCCAGGCTGGAGCTCAGGCATCTCTCTGTGGGGTGTGGGTTCCTTCCTCCTTATCAGAGGCCCAGGCCAGCTTCCAAATACCGCATATCATGCTGCCTGCAGGCACCCATTTGTTTCTGAAGTGTTTTCCAGGTTCTATCAGCTCCTCTGCTGCTTACACTATCCTTCCCCTGCTTCTCTTCTTCTGACCCACCCTCTGGGTCCCGGTGCCAAGCCCCCCACCTCTGCCCTGCCTCCCTGCGTGACTCACACTTTCCCTGGCCCTCCCCGTTAAGTGTATTTCCACAGGCTGACTGCCCGCCCCCCTTCCCTTGAGATCCAGCCTCTTCAGTTCAGGGCAGGCAAGAACCAGAGGCCAGACTGAGGGTATTAGGACCTCTACCCACCCCCCAGGAGCCCCTGCGTTCTAGCCAGGACATCACCTGGACAATAACAGTCGGGACTTTGAGAGAAGAAGGCGGCACCTTTGTGTAGGGCTTCTGTGCATGAGCTGAGGAAACTGAGGTCAGAAAGGTGCCATAAGTTATCCAAGGACCCAGAAGGCGCTCATGGCAGAGCTGGGAAGGTGTCCCATGCTCTCCCCAGTGCCCCACATGGGTCCTTGAGCTTTCTCTAGGAGGCCAGGAATCAGTTGACCACTCAACTCTCAGCCATCAGACCCTTGGGGTAAGGACAAGATGGGTGCCCATGTGTGGGAGTGGACCAATGCCCACCAGTATTGAACCAGGAGTGTCACCAGGGGACAGGACACAGGCTGAGAGTACCACTAACCCGGCACCCAATGGGATCCTGGGACCCTGAGGCAGGACAGGTAGGGAGATGCCACAGGTGTCAACAGCCAGTGGCACCCACTAGAACACCCACAGCTGTCATCTCCTGTTCTGCAGAGGCTACTGTCACCCTGGGCACTCTAGGCAGGGAAGATAGGCAGCTGCTCGGGCAGCTGTCAGCATAGAGATGTGCCCACCGCCCGGCAAGGGCACTTGGCACAGATGCTGCAGCCTCCTGCCAAGCAGTCTCAGCAGCCCCGCTGCCACAGAGAAGGGGTCACAGCAGGCTGAAGAGGGCTCCCAGGGTGCCCGGGGACTCCCTGCCCCCCACCCCCACCCCCACGCGCTGTGTTCTCCCACTGCTCTGCCCCAGCGCTCCTCCACCTTACCTCGGGAGGCAGCCAGGAAGACAGCGAAGAGCACGGGTCCCCAGCGCTGGCCGCTGGCCTCCGGGACTGGGGGGACGCCCATGTCGCCGTTGGGCGCAGCAGCCTGTTGCAGCCCGGTGGGAGCGGGGCTGTGGGCACGCAGCGGGGACTCCTGGTGTGCAGGCAGCAGACGCGGCAGCCAACCGGGAAAGCTCCCGGAGAGTGAGCGAAGTGAGCACGGAGCGAGCGAGTGAAAGCGTCCGGAGCCAGAGCCGCCCGCTCAGCCCCTCCCCGCAGCGCCCCCGTGAGGCCGTGAGGGGGCACTGCCGCTCCACAGGGCCCCGTGGGAGGGGCTCCCTGCTGATGCTCACCTTAGGGGAGCCGGCCAGGGTCGGTCAGCTCCACTTGCAAGCCTGTTCTACTCCCCGGCCCCCGTTCTTTGGAGAGGATTAGCATCGTTGCACAGACAGAAAAGTGTATGTGTGTCACTTAGCATGGTCATCCTGCATTGTGTCTGCCCTCTCCCACCCGCCTTTGAGCTGTAAGGGGGCAGGGGTTTGTACCCTATGTCCTCCAGCTCCGCCCAGTATGTGGTAGGCACTCCCAGCTGTGAAATGAAGGAAGGAAGGAAGGAAGGAAGGGAAGGGAAGGGAAGGGAAAGGGACCAATCTAACTTTTCTAAAGAGCTAAGTAATTTGAAGCAGGTTTGACTGTGGCTTCCAGAGCCTGCAACACCCCTGTGCACATGCACATGGCACACAGATGTGATACAGGTGCAGGAGTGCACAACAGGTTTGGCGCATCTAGTAGTGTGTTCCGGTGAGAGTCAGCAGTGCTCCTGTCCCCCTGGGTCCCCGCTTCCCTTTGGCTTTGCACCATCTTACTCTCTATACCTGGACATCCTCGGGGTGCTCCCGTGCTTGCACCCCACTCAGCACACTGGTGCCATTGGCAAAGTCTCCTCTCCTCCCCTCCAAATTCTTCTCATCCCTGAGGGCTCACCTCAAGTCCTTCCCCTTCCCGTGTGCCCTGAACTTCCCTGAGGGCCCCCCTCCCCCAGTCCTTACTGTCCAGCCCCCTTCAGTATCACACCAGGCCTGGGTTGTCAGCCAGTTGATCTGGTCTGGGCTCATCCACCCTTCTGAACTAGACCATGAGTTTGGGGGGATGAGGGCCTCTGTCTGATGTTTCTGAGACCCTGGCACAAAACTGGGCATGGAGAAGGTATTAAATTTAACACACTCTTATCTGAATGGGCAAACTGATGAATAAGTGAGTCAGTGATTTCCTAACTGGAGGAGTGAAGGTGACTGTCTAGGGCCAGGGATTGGGGAAGGGGAAGACACAGCCCTTGTACCAGTTTACCCCAGCCTGGCTGAAGCTTCCAGGGGCTTTGCTGGCCCATTAGGGATCTTGAGCTCACAGGCAACCCCCAAGTTAAGGGACAGAGGACATCTGGGTCAGGAATCGGGGCACTGGGACTCAAGGGTAGCCAGAATTCTGGGTGCCCCATGGGTGCCTGGACCAAGTCAGAGACTCTGGTCTCTCTCAGCCCTCACTCCTGAGGCAGGAAAGGCTATAGCAGAGGAAAGGTGGGTGTCATGCTATTACTAGGTGACCTGTGCAGGCCCAGTTACCCTGGAGCCAGGGAACCCCCTGGGATATGAGCCCCAGAGACTGCCAGGACATCACCCAGATCCTTGGTCATAATCCTGACCTTGTGACCCCACTTTGGAGTAATCCCAGGGCCCTTCCTGCTGGTAGAGTGCGCTCTCCCACCCAGAGAAGGTACAAAGCCAACTGAAGTTAGGTGGGTGGGTACTAAGCGCTCGTCCCACCTGGCCATCCTCTGGCAGAGGTGGGGTCCCTCAAGGAGGTGAGGAGAGCTTGGAATGAGGGGGAGGGGAGTGACTGCCCTGCCAAGCCCTTCCCCAAGGGCCTAGAACACCTTAGCCAACCTGTGACACTCCCCTCCACTTCCTTCCTTCCTCCACACTTCCCACCCATGGAGCTTCCTGTGCTTACAGCCAGGTGAGACTCAGAGGCATTGCCCAAGGTGTGGGCATGGTCCAGAACCCTCAAGCACTGTTTCCTCAATGCCAGGGCAGGCAGGACTCGCCGAGAGGTCCTTTGGGCCATTGACTTCTTCTCACTCGAGAGGCCACAGGAAGTCAGACCCACCTTTTCCTCCTAAGCTCAGGCCTGGTCTCAGAGAGAAGAGGTTCCACAGAGCAGCTCCTCTAGAAGCCCCACTCCCAGGCCCTGCAGCCGCCAGAAGATTAGACCGACTTCCAGGAGTCTGGGAAAGTGAGGGAGTGTCAATACCCCATCTCCCGTCAGTGAAGCTGGAACCCAGCCCCTGTCCTGCACAAGGGGCTCTTCTGCTCCAGAATGGTTGGCATTAGTCCGGGTCCTCGGTGTAGAGACGGCACACTCAGGGCTGCACTGAAGGTAGTTTAATGGAGGGCTGTCTACAGAGAGCTGGTGAGCACCCTCAGACTGCACAAAGCCACTACCCCCCACGTATCCAAAAGGACAAGAAGAGGAGATGGGGTGACAGGAGTCCAGTGAGAACTGGAGCTGTGAAATGGGGTCACACAGCAGGAAACACAGACATTGGCAGCATTACAGTGAGGAAAGGAGGGAATGGGAAAGAAACACCCTTCTTCTCTCTCCTTCCTCCTCCCGTCTTCTGCCAGGCCCTCCCATTGGCCGAACCCATCTGGAAGCCAGATGGCAAGGAGCCCAGGTGAGGCAGTCCACAGGGGACATCCTCTCAGGTGGAGAAGCAAAGAATGGATGGAGACGAGGCGAGGGACAGAGAGAATACCAGCACATGGCTGACTTTTTTCTTCCATTTACCTATTCAGCTTGTGAATTGCTGCATCTCCCATTTCACCGTGGTATTGATCACTGAGTTCCAACTGGCTGAGTTCCAATTAGACCAAGCATCAGCCAAAAATGGCCAATCGTAGGAGAGCACGCTGCAGAAACTGTTCTTTCAGGGAAGCATGTTTTGTGAGCTTTGTTTTTCACAGCTCAACAAATTCTACCCATGAAATTGCCTCAAATCCAATGTCCTTCTTCTTTAAAATGCTGAAAAATAGGTATTTCTTGCATTTACATGAACAATGGGTGAAGCTTAATACTGTGTTGGGTCGAATACATCCTGTTCTTGCCTTTTGTAATCTAAATGGAGACCCAGGGCGAGTAAAGCCCTGGCCCAGGCAAGCAATGGGCCCAGAGTGGTTGCCGGGGTTCATCTTATAGACCACTTTTAATCACTAGGTCATTGACCTGACAAGGACCCTGGGTTGCATCTAGCCACAGCAGTGCTATGGTTGATCAGTGATGTCTGCCACGGGCATGGATAGAAAGAAGGCCAGGGGGACAAATGCCATCTTGGATCTAAGCAGCTGCCTGGCTTGGCTTTTGGTAGAGCCTCTGTGATTTCCTCTCCCACCAACATGTGACTTCCCTCCCTCCCCTCCTTCTCCTTTGTCTTCACCGTGTTGGGTCACAGTGCGTTCAGCCCAGGAGAATATCCAGCTGGCTCCACTTCAGCCCCTCTAGCCAGCTGACCAAGGAATCTGACCATCTTCTTCTCCACAGGCCACCACTCACGTGTACGTGACCATCGTGGACGAGAACGATAACGCGCCCCTGTTCCAGCAGCCCCACTATGAGATCTTACTGGACGAGGGCCCGGACACAATCAATGCCAGCCTCCTCACCATCCAGGCGCTAGACCCGGATGAGGGTCCCAATGGCACGGTTACCTATGCCATCGTTGCAGGCAACATCATCAACACCTTCCATATCAACAGACACACGGTCAGCAGCTGAGGGTGGGGTTTAAGAGGAGTGTCGGCTGACTAAAGGGATTGGAGGGACGGCTCAGGGACATCATGGGAGGTGGGGACAGGGCAAAGAGGGAGCCTGGGAGGAAACTGAGTGTAGCCAGTGTGGAATGGAACAATGAGAAGCTTGGATGGGCTGGGTAACAAGGGTTTCCCATCATGGCCAAGATGTCAGAGGATAGTCAGAGGGTGCCCCATGAAGGAGCTGGTCACCAGGGTGGCCCTGACCTGCCACCCATCAATCCACCCTTGTCACCTCTATGTGTCCGCAGGGTGTCATCACTGCTGTGAAGGAGCTGGACTATGAGATCAGCCACGGCCGCTACACCCTGATTGTCACCGCCACGGACCAGTGCCCCATCTTGTCCCGCCGCCTCACCTCCACCACCACGGTAGGTGGTGGGACACAGCCCCTACTTGGGGGTGGGGGGAATACGGAGCCCAGAAAGCTGAAAAGTGGGCAGGGGGTAGGAAAAGATGGTCCAAGAGAAACACCTAAAGCCACAAGAGCCCTGTGCTGGTCTTGGCAACTCCCCCAAACTTGCTGTGTAACTTTGAGGAGGTGAGTTGTATGACTGTGTCTATCAGATAGGTGGTGACACCTGCCTTTCTCCCCTCGTGGGAAGAGCATAAACTGGCCAAACCAACAGGGGTTCCTATCCCTGATCTTCCACTCCCTGGCTCTGGGGCTCTGGGCAAGTTACTTAACCACCTGAGCTTCATTCCTGCTCTGTGAACAGAAGATAATAAAAACGATTGCAGAATGTGGGAGGAGCAAATGAGACCATGTAAAATGACCATAATGTAGCAATAAATAGAAGATCAGAGCATTATTATCAATAACATGTATATGTCCATAGAAGGCTTCAACAACAATAATAACTCATCCATGCAGAGTTTAAAAGGCCCTCCCACATCTGTTGTCCCGTGTGATTCTTGCATGAGCCCCATGAGGCAAGATTGTTGGTTCTAGTTTCCAGATGAGGGATCTGGGCCCAGCACAGGGCTGGTGAGGGTCAGTCCCAGCTGAGCTTGTCCACCATCTCAGGTGCTTGTGAACGTGAATGACATCAACGACAATGTGCCCACCTTCCCCCGGGACTACGAGGGACCATTTGATGTCACAGAGGGCCAGCCAGGGCCCAGAGTGTGGACCTTCCTGGCCTATGACCGAGATTCAGGCCCCAACGGGCAGGTGGAATACAGCATCGTGGATGGAGACCCGCTGGGTGAGTGGGGCCTGAGCTGAGCAGTGGGGGCAACACAATCTGAGGGCCTTGTGACACCCCCACCCCACCCCACCCTCAGCAGCAGAATGAAAAAGGCAGTGAGCTCCACCCTGGTGTGATCCTGCCCTCTCTGACCCTGTTTTCCCATCCATAAGGTGATGACCATAATCCCACATGGATATGGTGAGGACATTCTGAAATGTGGAAACAGAAGCTGGTAGCCTTGGAGGGTCACAGATAGAAAATGCCCCGTGTCATACCCAGGGACCCAGGAAAAAGGCTCCAGGGCAGGAGAGAGGCGAGCATCCTTGTCTCAAACCTTGGGGGCCCCCCTCCCCGCAATGCACACATTCAGGACTGAGATTTCTCTGCACCTCTCATTATCACCCATCAGTAGCCTTCGCAGCTTCCTTGGCTGTTCTCCTCAGTTGAAAAGCAGGGTTGAGGGCCAGAGCCAATTTTCACAAGTCAGTTTTCACTCATTTCTGCAGAGCAGGAAATCCAGGAATCCCAAACTCAGAGGCCTACTGGAGTCCTGCAGGGAACACACATGGGAGAAGGGGTCTCGGCAAGATAAGAGGGAGTAGTGGGGACTGTGGCAGCCACCGCTCAGCTCCTGCCAATTGTAGCCATGGGCCCGGGGGCCAGGCCTTCCCATTTTTAAAAGCAAGTGAGAAAAGAATGGAAACTTAAATCTTGTGAAACATTCTGATTTTTAATCGATCACTTCATAAGTATTAAGCACCTACCTACCAGATGCCAATCATATTCCAGTTGCTGAGCATACAGAACAGCACAGAATAGACACAAGTCCCTGCCCTTACAGAACATGTGTTCAGTTGGAGGGCACAGGCCATGAGCATCGCTGATTAAGTAGATGAGTCAGTGTGTTAGGAGGTGCTAAGTGCTATGGGGAAGCCTAAGGCCGGGAGATGGGGGTGCCAGGGGAAGGCTGCCATGTCAGGTAGGGTGCTCAAGGAAAACCCGTACAAGGAGGTGATTGAGCAAAGACCTGAAGGAAACGAGGAATGGATCATGTGGACATCTGGGGAAGGGCATCCCAAGCAGAGGGAGCAGCAACTTCAAAGGTGCTGAGGTGGAGGTGCCCAACAACAAGTAAAAGGGCCCTGTGGCTGGCATGAGGTCAAGCAAAGAGACCAGAAAGAAGAGACCAGGTTAAAGAGGTAGTGGGGCCAGATCTCGCTGGGCCCTGTGGAGCATTATTAGCACTTGGTTTTTGCTCTGAGTGATGTGGGAACCGTAGGCGGGCTCTGAGCAGACAGACGTCGTTTGAGTTCGAGTTTAACAGCACCTCCCCAGTCCTTGTGCTCAGACAGGCCATCGGTGTTAAAGAATGGCCGGGGATGGTGTAGCCGGAAGCACGGTGCTGGCACCGCACGTGGGGAGAGGTGGTGGGCTCTGGTAAATTCCAGTGGTGGAGCCAGCAGATGTGCTGACTGGATGTGAGGTGTCACAGAAAGTCGAGGATGACGCCAAGGTTTTGGCCTGCGCCCCTGGAGCGAGGGGGTTGCTGGTAACAGAGGGGAAGGCTTAGGCAGGAGCAGGTTTGAGGGGAAAGGTGAGGTGAGGTTGGAGGTTTCCGGTAGGGGTTGGAATTCAGGAGACAGGTTTGGGCTGGAGAGGTATTTGGGAGTTGTCCATGGCTAGAACTGAGAACTTGGGTGAACGTGCAATTAAGGGGCTAAAAAGCAAACCCACTCCGTAGGGCCAGACTGGGACCCCTGCTGACCGGAGCTTGTGGTGGGTCGCTCTGTTGTGACACGCCACCCTTTCATGTCTCAAAAGTCCTCTCTGTGGCCCAGCACCATCCCTTCCTGCGCTGGAACCGGCAGAGCATGGGTGTTTCCCTCCGCTGTTTGCACTAATTCGGAGGTTTTGTACTTTCGTGGGAGCCCTGTTCCTGTTCAGGAGGGTGCCGAAGCCTGGTTGACAAGTGGGTGCTGAGTGGATAGCTGAGCCCCCTCCTAGTAAGGGGTCCTCTCTGCACCCAGCTTCCGGGTACAGGGCTTACATCTGCCCCTGAGAACCAGACTGCTCCTTGCCATGGGCCTTTGGGGTCACAAGCAAAACCTGTGGGGTTAAATCCACATGTGATCAGGGTCAGCCTGAGGACTTTGGGGTCTTGTGGGGTGTCCCCGGAGACTGAGAGGCAGGTCCCTGGAGGAGTATGAGAGACGTGGGACTTCCCCCAGGCTGACCAAGCCTGCTTCACCGTCACCTTCCCACCAGTGCCCGCTGAGCCCGGAGGGCCCGCCTGTCAGTGGGGAGGTGTCACGGGTGCTGGGCTCATGCCAGCCCCACTAAGCCGGGAGGAGGAAGACAGCTGGGAAACGGGCCAGATCTGCTTGAGCCTCTCCTGAACCTCAGCCTTCTCAGCTGGCCCTCTGGTCAGACCCACTCCTTGGAGCCCTTTCTTACATCTTCATCCTCCCTGAAAGCCCCCAGGTCCTTGAGAAGGCTGCCTGGGCTCCCTTTCGGGACCCCTAATGGTGCCAGGAGCTGCCATACATGTTGCACACACAAGGGGAACAGGCCTTGTGTGTCACAGCACAACCCTGCAGTAGCACCTCCTTGTTAGCCCATTTTCAGATGAGAACAGCAAGGCAAGGCTCCATAGCCTGCCCAAAGGCACACAGGAGTGAGCCAGGAGGCAGACCGGCATGTGAGTGGGTGGGAAGCCCTCCACCTCCAGCAGACGAGGTGTGAGAGGACTTTCAGGCCCAGGGCAGACTGCTAAGGCTAGTGCTGCAGTGTGGGGGCCGTTAGCCTAGTCACCTCCCCCATCAGGCTGACCTGGGAGTCTATCCTGAGCCCAGGCCTGCGGCCCTGAGCCTTCAGAATGTCGGCCCTTCCTTTTTTCAAGGGGGTGGCTCGCTTTGGAGAGAGGGCAGGAGGCCATCTGCTTGCACGTGGTCAGAAACGTGAGATAGGGCTGGGAAACCCCTAGAAAGGGAATCCCCAGTTCTTTGGAGACCTTGGAGTGTCAGGTCCAGGAAATCCTTCGTCAAACAGCCTGCGGGGCTGCGGGGAGTGGTCAAGGCGGCGGGGAGTCCCAGCTGTAGGGGGGCTATGAAGGGGCTGTTTCTACTAGGGTCAGGGAACAGTGAGGCAGGTGTGAAGGGCAGATGTGAAGGGCAGGTGAAGAAACTCTGGAGAGCTTGGGCCTCTGTCGTTGTCATGCCCGGTGTTCCTGAGCAGTCAGTGGCCCATTCTGGGCCTTTCCCTAGGTATCAAAAGGGAAAGTAAAGGAAGTAACTTTCTCCCTGTTCCCAGTTCCTGGGGGAGTACATACAGGTAACCCCCTCTTCCTCAAGCTCTCCCCACCTCTGTGACTCACCTTTCCTCCCCTTTCTTCTATCCACTCCCCTGGCTCCTTGCCCCCTGCTCTTCTCCACCCCTTCCCTCCTGCAACACCCACCCTGTCCGCTCTGAGTGGTATTGTGTGCGCTGAGACCCAGAGACCTGGGTTGGAATCCTGGTCAGTGATTAACTTGCTGGGGGAGTTTAGACAAGTCACCAACCTTCTCTGGACTCTGTTTTTTGTTTTGTTTTGTTGTGTTTTGTTTGTGTTTTTGCTGTTGTGTTATATCACTTCTTGATGTATGTTGGATATTAACCTCTTATCAGATGTATGGCTTACAAATATTTTCTCCCATTCAGTGGGTTGTCTTTCCATTTTGCTGATGGCTTTCTTTGCTGTGCAGCTTTTTAATTTGATGTAGCCCCACTTGTTTACTTTTGCCTTTCGCTTTTGGTGTCAAATCCAAAAACTCATCACCAAGACAGATGTCAAGTGACTTACAACCTATGTTTTTTTCAAGGAGTTTTATGGTTTCAGGTCTTACATTCAAGTCTTTAATTCATTTTGAGTTAATAAATACTGTGTGCAGTATAAGATATCAGTCTGGTTTCATTCTTTTGTATGTGGGTGTCCAGTTTTCCTAACACCATTTATTGGAGAGACTGTTCTTACTTCATTGTATATTCTTGGCTCCTTTGTCATAAATTAATTTGACCATATATTTATGGGTTTATTTCTGAGCTCTCCATTTAGTTCCATTGACTTATATCTGGTTTTATGCCAAAACCATACTGTTTTTATTACTACAGCTTTGTAATATAGTTTGAAGTCAGGGAGCATGAGGTCTCCAGCTTTGTTCTTCTTTCTCAAGATTGCTTTGGCAATTTGGGGGTCTTTTGTGGTTCCATACAAATTTTAATGTTGATTATTCTATTTCTGTGAAAAATGCTATTGGCATTTTGATAGGGATTACATTGAATCTGTAGATTGCTGTGAGTAGCGTGGACAGTTTAACAGTACTAATTATTTTAATCCATGAGCACAGAATATCTTTTCATTTCCTTGTGTCTTCAGTTTCTTTCATTGTCTTACAGTTTTCAGTGTACAGGTCTTTCACCTCCTTGGTTAAATTTATTCATAAGTATTTTATTCTTTTTGATTCAGTTAAAAAATGGGGTTGTTATGTGATATGGACTTGTACATCCAGAAACTATCTAATTGTTACCAATCAATGTCACCCCAATAAATTTAACAATAAAAAAAATGGGTTTGTTTTCTATTTCTCTTTTGATAGCTCTTCACTGGTATATAGAAATGCAACCTTTTTGTATATTAATTTTGTATCCTGCAACTCTACTGAATCCCACATTTTCAATGTGATCATCATACCCAGGCTCAGCCTCACCTGCAAAAAGCAACTGGCCTGGCATCTCAGGCACATCGGGGCATGAGCGGGCCCAGGCCCACCCTAGCAGTTATATGTTCCCCTCCCTCCTCCATGTCCCGGCCCTTAGCAGGTTTTACGAGGCTCTAAAGCTGGGGGCACTGGAGGACTGAGCCCCACCCCTGGGGAGTAAGGCTTCTAGAGGAAGCGGGGAGGGGCCTGGGCTCTCCATCACTCATGGCCCCTCCCAGCTAACTCTGGCCTCTCCTGGGTGGCATCCAGGGGAGTTTTTGATCTCTCCTGTGGAGGGTGTGCTGCGGGTCCGGAAGGATGTGGAACTGGACCGGGAAACCATTGCCTTCTATAACCTGACCATCTGTGCCCGCGACAGGGGGGTGCCCCCACTCAGCTCCACGGTAAGTCTGGGGACCCCATTCTACTGGCTTTGCCTTGCTGCCCCTTGAGCTCCCCACAGAGACTCCTAGAAACACTGTCACCCCTGTGCCCAAATAGGCCACACACCTCTTTGTCACCAGTACAGATGCTCAGGGTTACTAACAGACCTGCGAGTGCCCCTTGGGGCTCCCCCTTAGAGCCTGAACCTGGGGCCTGGCAGCCATGCCCCACTCAGCTGTCCCCTCACAGCAGCTCCCTGGGGAGGCTGTCTTGTCAGCAGGTCTTCAGCGGGCCTCTGCCCCATCACTGCTCCTTCCAGTTTGCCTCTGCCCACCTCTGCCCCTTTACCTTTCCCTTATCCTCACTTCCTTCCTGTTGCCTTTTTCACTATAATTCTCTTCTTCTTCCCCCTCTTCCTTCTCCATGACCAACTGCACCTTTCTTCCTCACTTACCCCGCTCTGCTGTCCTGCCCTCTCTCACCCATCACCTGCTCCTTGGCTCCCACGTCCACCACCACTTTTTCTTCCTTCTCTCTTTCTGTCTCCCTCGTACTCCCTTTTGCCCTTGTCCTCCTCCTTCAACTCTCCCTCCTCCTCCTCTGCTGTGCCTCAGATGCTGGTAGGGATTCGGGTGCTGGACATCAACGACAATGACCCTGTGCTGCTGAACCTACCCATGAATGTCACCATCAGTGAAAACAGCCCTGTCTCCAGCTTCGTCGCCCACATCCTGGCCAGTGATGCTGACAGTGGGTGCAACGCACTCCTCACCTTCAACATCACCGCAGGCAACCGGGAGCGGGCCTTCTCCATCAATGCCACGGTAGGGCCCTGACCCAGGCAGGGCCCCGGGGCTTTGCCCACAAAAGGAAACCCTCCCCTAGAGGCTCTTCTACTTACTCCTTCCGGTTCCATTTCCTCCTTAAGTCTCCTCCCACCACTGGGACTCAGAGTCTCTGTGGGAAGCATGGAATCTGGGATTCCCAGTTGAGCCATTTCTGGAGTCCTCATTACCCTCAAGTCTTGTCATGTGCAGAGATGGAGCCAGAGTCTTAGTACCACTTGGTTTGTACCAAAACCCCTGGAAGTCCTCACTTGCCCTCTTGGAGTGTGACCAGCTATCTGCACCAGACGGTCCTCAGAGGACGCATCGCCTTGAGGCAGCAAGACCTGGGCATCAGTGGGCCGCTCTTGCCCTGACAGGACGCTGCTGGCCCAACTTGGTCTTCAAGACCATATCTTTGGTGATTTGGGGAAGGAGTTCGCAACCACTCCTAGAGCTGCAGGCAGAGTAGTTGGGCATCTATGGGCCAGAGCCCAAAGTAGGACAGTCCACTGCTCAGCTCACCAGTCCCTCCACACCTCAGACAGGGATTGTCACCGTGAACCGGCCCCTGGACCGCGAGCGGATCCCAGAGTACAAGCTGACCATTTCCGTGAAGGACAACCCAGAGAACCCACGCATCGCCAGGAAGGTGAGGCTGGAGGGCACGGGGTGGGGGTGAGGTGGGAAGGAAGTAGGGCTGGGTGCTGAAGGCACGCAAGCAGCATCACTAGGTGATTTAGATGCACAGGCCTTGGAGTGAGCAAGTGCTGGGTTCAAATCCTAGTTCTGCCTGTCAGTGGGTATGTGGCTTTGGCCCACCAATTTCTCTCAGCCTCCACTTTCTTTCTCTTCTGCAAAGTGAAGATCGCACCTCTCCCAAAGTTGTAGAGAGGACTTGAAGGAGCCAATATCTGTAGAGTCCTCAGCACAGTGCCTGGCACGCAGCAGACAGTAAACTCAGCTATCATTTTTCCCCTCAAACCACTGACTTGGGCATACATCACAGCTATGTGTACATCTGGCCTGCATGCACTCACAAACACGTGTCAGAGGTTCTGAAAGGGTTGCGTTTTCTCAAAGGGGTGGCTTTTCTCTTTACCAAGAGGAGGTAGGTGTTGCAAGCAGTCTCTTGCGGGTAGGGGCCAGCCTTCCCTTCCCAGCCCCTGAGGGCTGGCAGGGCCCTGAGCAAGAGTTGTTGGGTCTGGCTCATCTCAGCTCTGCTTCTGACTAGCTGCATGGCTCAGGCAAGACACTACCGTTCCCAGGCCTCAGTTTCCTCATGTGTATAGGCTGAGAAGACATTTTAGGCTATAGGTACTTATCAGCCTCTCTCATCCTGTGCTCCTCTCCTTCCTCCCTTCTCTCACTTCCGCCCTCGCTCTTTTCTCTCGGGCTCTCCTTCCCCCTCCTCTGCCTATGCTTTAGGAGGGCCTCGGTCACCCTGGGAAGCAGCAGGAGGCTTGGAGGCTAGTCCTCACTCTACCGTTAACTTGCTATACAGCTGTGACTAGTCGGCTCTGGGCCTTGAAGATAGCGTGCTGGGAACTTCACAACACCTCTGTGAAGGAGTTAAGGTTCCCATTTGCCAGATTGGAAAACTGAGGCCCAGATAAGGGGAATATTTGCTCAAGGCCACCCAATGAGTTGCTAACACAGCAGAGACTTAAACCCAGGTCTCTGGACCCTGATTGAGGGCTTCCCATCATCTGCCTGTGTCCTGACCCCACCTCCCAGCCTTCCTCCGCTGGAGCACTTTGCTGGGATGCCTACAACATCCCATCATACTTCCCACAGGATTACGACTTGCTGCTGATCTTTCTTGCGGATGAGAATGATAACCACCCCCTCTTCACTGAGAGCACCTACCACTCAGAGGTGATGGAGAACTCTCCAGCTGGTAGGTGCTGGGCCCGCCTGGGACCCCTGATGCTGTCAGGCACCACGTGGGCCCCAGCTGCCTATAGATCCGCCTTGTGCTTGATGGGGACCCAGCTGAGGCCAGGCTGGGGAGGCAGCCTCACCATGTGGCTGAACTCAGAACCGGTGGGTGCAGACGGCTGTAGAGGAGAGGGGGCGGCGGGCCTCTGAGGGTTGGTGGGCCCAGGCTGACTGGCTTGTTTGGAGTGACCAAAGAGGCCACAGGTCTGGTTGGCAATGGTCCCCAAGGTAGTCTGAGAGCAGCTCCAACACCCCCTAAGAGGGGTATTTAAGTGTGAGAACTATCCAGAAGGGGAGTAAGCCCACCGCTCCCTGCTGCCTCTACCCCAGGAGCACAGAGCATCCGAGAGGCTTCTGGAAGCTCAGGAACATCTGTAATCAGAGATGGCCCTGGATGGGCCAGTAATGCTCTTACCCCCACATGTGAACTGACTATTCCTCACCTCTCTTCAGAAGGATAGAATCTCTTTTATGCTGTCTCCCAGGGAGCTCTCCTCACTCTTCCTCCAGCCTCCCCAGCCCCGCAAGCTTGGATTCTAAGTCAGAAAGCGATGAGCTGTAATACCCCTTGTCTCTGGCTGGATGTCCCGCTACATGAATTTGTTTCATACACCTGCCGGTGTATATGCTCACACATGTGCCAGACATGTTCTTGCCAAGGCATATGAGTGGACTCACACACACAGGCAAGTGGGTGCCTACATAGTGCACTCCATGTGCAAACCTGCCTACCTGCAGAAGCAGGCAGGTGTACAACCAGGGAACTCTCAGGCCTGCACTTGCTCTCATGTACAAACTTGTGACCATGTGAACATGAAGTCCCACATACACATGTGGGTTCCCAGTCATGTATGGTCAGACACCTGTATAATGTGTTGTGTGCACACACGTGGTGGACAGACTGGGCAAGATGTGCATGCCTAGACAGGGCCCACACACAGGAAGCAGCTGTCAGGGAGCCCTCAGACCCTCCGGCGGAGTGGCCAGCCTCAAAGGCTGCTGGGAAGGCAGGCATGATCTGGGCGGGCCGGAAGGGCTTGCTCACCACTGTTGTGTTTTCTCCCCAGCAGGGCTTTGAGGCCACTCCCCAGGTATCTGCGTCAGTCTGCCAAGGCTGCCGCAGCCCGGCCCAGGGCCTTCCCACCCCGTCCACCTCACTTCCCTCCCTCTCATCCATCATCAACCATGGCTCACTGGGAAGGGGGTAGGGGAGGGGCAGGGGGCCCGGGCTGGCCCTGTAGTGACCCCTGTCCTCCCGGCCCAGGGACCCCCCTCACGGTGCTCAATGGACCCATCCTGGCCCTGGATGCAGACCTGGATGTCTATGCCGTGGTGACCTACCAGCTGCTGGGTGCCCAGAGTGGCCTCTTTGACATCGACAACAGTACCGGTGAGACACCCCCCACCCTGCACCAGGCACTCCCAGCTTGGCTCTGTGGCTTCCAGCTGGGGTGGGAGTGAGCCCACTGCTGGATAGATCTAGGGCTTCCCTTCTCTGTGTTCAATCTGGGCTCTCTATGGGGACCCCATTCCTCATAGCCCCCATCTTACAACTGGGTTAGGCCACCTGGGGCCAGGTGGGAGGGCCCAGGAGGAGGCTTGGGGACAACACAAGGGACCTGCTAATGCATAAACTCTAAGCCTAGGCAGAGAGCCCTCTCCCCCAACCCGCTCCCCGCATCTCCCCATGCCCAGGCCAGAAACCCAGGCCCCTCATCAGCCAGAAGCAGCCAAATCTCCCCAGAGACCTTGTCACATCACTGTGGCCCTAGACAGTAGGCTAATTTGGTGACAGGTAACAACAAGGAGGGATATCCTAGCACCTCTCTCAATAGAGCAGGTCCATCCTCCACCCTGGGTCAGTCATGTCAGGCAGGACTTGAGCTCTGCAGAGGGGTGGAGACAGTCCCAGGAATTAGGGGGCTTCTTAAACACCAGTTATTGAGCCTCGGGGAAGAAAGTCACCCGCTGCTTTCTCTCCTCCTCTTTCATCTCATGCCCATACCGTGCCCTGATCCTCCCCTGTCCCCCTCTGCTGTCTCTTGCCCTGTCTCCCCACTGCACCCCTTTTCCTTTACATCTTCTCGGTTGGTGGTGCCGGGCCCCAGGCGTGGTGACAGTGAGGTCAGGTGTCATCATTGACCGGGAGGCCTTCTCACCTCCGGTCCTGGAGCTGCTGCTGCTGGCTGAGGACATTGGGCTGCTCAACGGCACTGCTGACCTGCTTGTCACCATCCTGGATGACAATGACAACTGGCCCACATTTAGTCCTGCTGCCCTCACTGTCCACCTGCTAGAGAACTGCCCTCCAGGTAAGCAGGGCATGGGCCCCGGGCCCCAGCACCCAGGCAGGAGCTGGCTGCTGGTGGGTGGGGAGCGGGGCCTCACAGCTGGAGGAAGCTGCCCTGGTGAGAAAGACAGGCAGCAGCAGGAGTGGAAAGCGGAGTGGGGAGAGAGTCACCCAGGTCCCGCTCACTCCCCTTCCCTGCTCCACGCTGTCTTGTCTGCAAAACGTGATTATTAAGATAGGCTGCATGCATGTTCCTGGATGGAAAGACTGACTGTTTTAAAATCAAACTAGGTTTACTGTGATTCCAGCCAAAACCAAATGGGATTTGGGAGGGTAAATTTCATTCTCGAGCTCAATTGGAAGAATGAGAACATTTTGAAAAAGAGGTATAATAAGTAAAGTAAAATTTGCTTTACCAGATATAAAAACATATCATAAAACTATAGTATTTAAAACCACACAGAGAGCAGCCAATCAGTGGTGACTGTGATCATGGTCCCTTATTATAGCAGGTCCTTCCATTCTTTTCTCTTTAATTCTCCCCAAGACTACTTGCAAAGTTTTTCTTGATAAGTTGTAATTATTTTTTTAATGAAACTTGCTCTTCATATTGAATACTAATGTAATGTAGTATATATTCATTGTAGTAAATTTTGATGTAAGAGAAGTCTATAAAAACCCCATCATATCACCAGGAATCCCTCTACCTGGAGAGAACAAATAGTAATATTTCTATAGTTCCATCTAGTTAGTGTTCTGTGATTATTTTATTACAAAATATTAATTTTTGAACCTTCTACACTAGTTTGTACCCTTAATAACACACTGAATTTTGAGCATTTTGTCATTAAAGATATTTCAAGAGCCTGATTTTCCAGGAAGGGAGGGAGGGAGAAGGGAAGAAGGAAGGAAGGAAAGAAGGAAGGAAGGAAGGAAGGAAGGAAGGAAGGAAAATACTCACATGATATGATCACAAGAATTTGGGATAAAGTAGCCCAGAAACAGATACCAGTAAATTAAAGCATGTAATATTGTATTATATGATGAAGAAAATAATGAAAGCAGTAGTGAAAACTATTTAGTGTGCAAAACATTTATTAAGATTTAGTGTAGGTTCTCTCCTGATATCAGACAGGAAAATGAAATTCTAAGACATTCTAGAGAAAATATAAAAGCGTAGAAAACAAAATATAAAAAAGATGCTTAGGTGGTCTGACATCAGGATAAGAAGCTTCTAAGCATATAAGAAACAAAACTCGAGAAAGGAAAAGTATTAAATTTTTAATATTTATATTTTGGTACATACAAATTTAAACTGGTTTTTTTTTAAAGATTTATTGTTTTTGACAGAGAGAGAGAGATACAGAGACAGAGAGAAGGGGGAGGGCCCAGAACAGTCTCCATAGTTGCACATCATCGGTTTTTCCACATAGTTTCATTCCACAGGTGGGCACGGGGCTGCACGGGGCAGGAACTGGGCCGGGGTCTCACCCTGGTGAGAACCAAACTGGGGGAACTCCCCAGCTCAGCATATGGGTCAGCATGGGCCGGGGCCAGGATTCAATCCTCAGTCCCCGGGGCTGCAAAGTGAGCGCTTAACCCACTGAGCCATCCTGGCTTCCCCCAAATTTAAACTTCTTTACATCACATAATTATAACCAATAGTGAAAGCTAAAAACAATGAAAAAAAGATATTTGCCACAAGTTATTAAATTATATAATTTGTATAAGTTAACAGAAAGTGGGCAAAAGACAAAAGCAGACAGTTTTCAGAAGAAAAGATACAACTAACCATTAAATTATAATCCATCTCACAAATAACCAAAATAAAATAAGATACTGTTTTCCTACAAAATTGCAGCCATGGAAATTGTATAGGAGATGTGTTGTGGCAGGGCAGTGGGGAGAAGCGGCCCTTGTGAGCCACCAAATGTATGTTGATGTGACGTTTCTAAAAGAGACCGCTGGGCTCAGCTGCTCCTGTTCCACCCCACAGGGTTCTCAGTCCTTCAGGTGACAGCCACCGATGAAGACAGTGGCCTCAATGGGGAGCTCATCTACCGAATAGAAGCTGGGGCTCAGGACCGCTTTCTCATCCACCCAGTCACTGGGGTCATCCGTGTCAGCAATGTCACCATCGACAGGGAGGAGCAGGAATCCTACAGGCTGACGGTGGTGGCCACTGACCGAGGCACCGTCCCTCTCTCGGGCACGGCCATTGTCACGATCCTTATCGATGACATTAATGACTGCCGCCCTGAGTTCATCAACCCCATCCAGACGGTGAGCGTGTTAGAGTCAGCTGAACCAGGCACTGTCATTGCCAATGTCACGGCCATCGACCGTGACCTCAACCCAAAGCTGGAGTACCACATCATCGGCATTGTGGCCAAGGATGACACGGACCGCCTGGTGCCCGACCAGGAGGATGCCTTTGCTGTGAATATCAACACAGGTACCAGGGCCTGCTCCCCGGCCCCCCTAGTCCCCAACCCTGCCCCAACCCCTTTGCTCTCCGCTGTCGTCCTCACCCTCCCTCTTCTCTTGTATTCTCTCTGTTCCGCCTTTTCCCTCGCTGCTCCTCTGTCTCCTCCCCTATTAACACTGCATTCTTCCTGCTCTTTTCTATCTCTCCCCTGGCTCCCTTCCCTTTCTCCTTTCTCTTCTTCCTCCTCCCTTGACCAGCTCCCTCTCTTTCTGATTCTCAGTCTACCAGCATTGTATGGGAGTGCGCATCTTAACCACATTCTTGCCAGCATTAAATATCACAAAGTTTTTATGTTTATAATTTTCCGGGAAAATGGTACCTTGGTTTAATATGCATTTCTTTAATAACTTTGTGGTTGAACACTTCCTTCATATGCATACTGGCTATTGATTGATTGATTGATTGATTGATTGGAGTGAGGATAGGTTCATTGATTGAGAAGGCATCCACCTAGTGGTACCCCATATCCATCTTAAGAAAGTACAGAGTTCAGGCTTTTTTCCTGTTGGAGGAAGGAGACATGGGAGGGGCTGTTTTTGTAAAACTCAAGTGGTAAGCAGAATTCCTCTAATGATTAGCCTGTCTGTAGGCAATACAGAGAGGAAGCTATTAGCCCCAAGGCCCTGGGCACAAAGCAGGCGTGAACAACATGGAGTCAGAGAGACAGAGCATTTTACTCTGTAAGATTCCCCCCACCCCACCCTTTTTTTTTCCTGGTTATTTCTCATTCTTGAGGGAAATAGGGAAGCCAGGCCCAGGGTCAATTTAGAAGGAAGATTAGCTACTAAGATGGAGTCAGATTTGTCTGCCCACACTGCCTCTCTGATCCAGCTCTTAGGATCTCACACACCCCGCTCTTCCACAATAGTCCTGTGGTCCTTCCAGGGGGCATTCTGGGTGTTCAGTTTACAAGCAGAAGCCACAGCAATGGTAGAAGTAGCGGCAGCCGGGATGCCCGTGCCCTGGAGAGACGGCTGCGAACCATAAGCAAGCTCTCAGGCTGTGTTTCCAATGAGCTTCTCCTGGCTTCCAAAGTCTTAGTTTCTTAGAACTTTCTCGTGACATCTATCTCTATGTCTCTCTCAACATGACTTTCCAGTCAAAGTCTTGGTAATAAAACCGATTTCCAATCGCTCATCACAGACCATCAAAGATGCTTCTTTCCTCAGCCCCAGATTCTCCCATGCCTGCCCTCGCCTGCCCTCGCCCATGATCTCACAGGACAGTGGTCATTTACCTCGGGTGGTGACTATAATCCCAAAACTAAAACGGGACCAATTCCCTTTTTCTTGATTCCTCCCTGCTCCTGTGGGGTTTCTTTCAGCACCACCTTCTATACTGGCCATTTAAATCATCCATATGTATGGGGATATATATATATATCCATCCTTAGTGTGTGTGTTTGTGTGTGTGTGTGTCCATCCTTAATGTGTATGTGTGTGTATAGATATCCTTAATGACTGTCTTACACTATCACAAAACAAACACACCTATGGCATATCTTTTATGATTTATGCAGCCTATATTTATGCAGTTTTGATAGTTTTGCCTTTTTTTCCCCTCAAAAGTTCAGTGGGTTTTTTTTGCTCCTCTGGGGAGTTAAGAAAGGGACATGGTACTTCACAGTTACACTTCTTGGAAGGCCCAGAGGAGCGACAGAAAAATTAATATGTCTATTAGAAAATGCTAATAAAAAATCATTGTAGGGAAAGCCAGGACGGCTCAGCGGGTTGAGCGCTCGCTTTGAGGCCCCGAGGACCGAGGATCGAATCCCGGCTCCGGCCCAGGCGGACCCACATGCTGAACTGGGGAGTTCCCACAGTTCGGTTCTCTAGCTGTCTCTGTCTCTGTCTCTCTCTCTATCTGTCAAAAGTAAAATAAAAAAAAAATAAATATGCACTGAAGATAAAATAATTACTCTCTATAAATATAAAAAGATATATAAAAAAAAATCATTGTTATTTAGAGAAATGCACAGTAAAACAACAATGAGATAGTTTTCCAAGTGAGTTATCAGACATTAGGATTCTGAACAATACTGAGCATTGGGGACAATGTGAAGACATCAGAACCCTCATACACTACTGATAGTTTAGACCAGCTCTACCAACAGATAGCAATCTAATACAAAGTACACTCATACCTCAGAACCCAGCAATTCTGCTCCTGGGTATATGTCCTCAGGAAATTCTCAGATCCATAATGCAACTGTCTGGGGGTGTTCACTGCAATGTTACTGGTGGTAGAGTTGGAGGCCACCTGGGCACCCATCCTTGGGAGACTGGAGACTACAATGTTGTGGGTGCACAACATGGGATACCAGGCAGCAGTTAGAAGCAAATGATTAGACTCACACAGAACAATGTGTGCAGACCTTAATTGTAAGTACTTACTGAAAAGAGTAAGAAATAGGATGGGATATAGATATACATATATAACACAATCACACTTGCATAAATATAAGATACATACACACACAAAAACTACATAATTTTCAGGAAAATAAATAAAATTTTAAAATATACTTCAGTACATGGCAATGTTTGCCCTAGAGCAGAACAGAGTATGGGAATAAAAGGGAATAGATACATACATAAAACAAGAGTAGTGCCATTGACCATAGTGTCAATGAACTGAAGAGTATGAAGAACTCAATCTGCATCTGAAAGAAAAAGAAAAGGGGGAAAAAAAAAGACAGAAAAACCATGAGCACTAGGAGAAGTAAGCTAGGTTAAGCCTTGTCCCAGGTTAGCAAAATTCCAGCTGCAGTGGTTGGTCAGGACCATGGAGAGTTGCTCCGGACCCTGCCCAACTTTGTGCTGTTCACTACTGGTGCATCTACCGCTTTTCTCTTTTCTGTTCTTCCTCCGCCAACTGACTCTCTTCTCTGTTTTTCTTTCCAGTGTCTTCTCTACCCTCTCTTCCACATACTCTCCCCAACCTTTCTTGCTCACCTTTCCTCCCCCTTCCTCTCCTAGCCAACTGGGCTCCTGCTTGCTCCCCTGGCTTCTTTCCCCTCTCCCTTTTCCACTACACTACCTCCCTCTCAAGCCTCCAGCCCTGGTCAGCTCTGAGCCCCACTGTGCCCAATGTCCTGCTCTGCTCCAGCCCCTCTGCACCCTGAACTAACTGATGTTAACCCTCTTGTTTCTTCCTCACGGCTGGCAGGCCCACAGGTTTGAGCTCTGTTTCTCTGTCACTTCCCACCTCATCTCTACTGTGCTTCACCCCATTGCCTTCCTCCATACCCACCACAGCCCCACCACCCTTCCCATCCTATGGGGCCCAGGCCACGGCCGTGGTCCAGCCTTTGCAGACTGAATGCAGCCACCCTCTCCCCATCCTCGCTCCCCAGCCTCGGGGATGGGGAGCGAGAGTAGGAAGAGGAGGAGGAGGAGGAGGAGGCAGCGGCTCAGGGTAAGTGACTGCCCCATGGCCGGGGACAGGAGGAGGACAGAAGCCCAGTAAAGGGATCTGCCAAGGGGGAAGGGAATCCCAGAGACCTCAATGCCTGAGGGGGAGCTGGAAAGAGAGAGAGGATGTTTTACCCTAAGATAGGAGAAGGAGTTACCAGTTTCTCCAACAGGCAGGAAGCAGAGAGGTCCCAGCAGAGTAGCCTGGAGACCAGCCAAACTAGATCTGTCCAGTTATAAGGCTCTGGAGGGCTCCTCTGTGGTTGGCAGCAGGCAGGGGCTCTGGGAGAGAGTGGGCAGGAGGAAAGGAAACAACTTGCTAGGACTAACATAGGACTGTGTTCCTCTCCCACCAGCCCATCTATGCCCCCATTTCATAGAGGCTAAGGAGTTGTCCTGACTATCCTGCCTGTTCCACTGCTGTCCCCTCCAGGGAATCCACATGAGAGTCTTAGTGGCCTTGACCTTCCTTTATACTTGATCTCCCTAGAATATAAGCACTCTATAAATTGTGAGAAAATACAATGACAAAATTTACCATCTTAACCATCTTTAAATGTATAATTCAGTAGCGTTCGGTATACTTACGCTGTTGTGGAATCCAAGTATTTTTAAACAATTACATAGTACTCTATATACCAAGCACTTTTATAAAACCTTTACGCCCATTTAATTGTTATAATTGTTAAATAGCCTATACAGTAGGTAGTGTAATTATCTTCATTTAAAAAATAAGGAAACAGAGGCCCAGAGAGGTTAAATAATCTGCCCAAGGTTACCACCTAGTAAGCATTGAGTGAGGGGCAGAATGGTGTGCCCCACCTTGCAGGTGGCTGTGGTCTCATCCCAGCCAAAGATGAGACCAGCAAGTCCCAGGTGCATTGGGCATCATTGTCCTCAGTGGGGATTGGGAGGGTTGGCCAGGGGCACCCCTGGGAGGCCCAGAATTTAGAGGGTTTCCCTTGGGCTGAATCTGATTTGGTCTGGTTTACAGGGTCTGTAATGGTGAAGTCCCCCCTGAACCGGGAGCTGGTTGCCACTTATGAGGTCACTCTCTCGGTGATTGACAATGCTAGCGACCTACCAGAGCGTTCTGTCAGCATGCCAAATGGTAAGGTTCCCCCACAGGCATCAACCATTGGTTACTCAGAGCTGATCAAGGCAATGGGGCAGGCTGGGAACAGATACAGGCCTGGTCTCAGGGAGGAAATAGCAGGACCCAGAGGAACATGGAAGGTGGCAGCTACAGTGAGGCCCGAAATGGCTGTGTGTCCCAGTTGTTAGGCAGAGCTCAGCAATGGGGAATCCAGAAACCTAGAATCGTGTATGTTTATGAATCCCAAGGTTCAGAGTGGGCAGGAGTCTGGGTAGAAGCTGGACAGGAACTGATAAAAGGATGCGTTAGAGCGACTTAGGTCAGATGTCAGAACGAGGATGTGGCTAGAATCTAGACTATAAGACAGGAACCTCAGATCGGATAGGAAGCCAGAGTCAGTCCAGAGGAAGGAAAGTGCAGGGAAAGGCCAACACTGAATTGGGGTACACAGGCACTACAGCAGAGAAGAGAGGGGTGCACGGGCTTCCCTGTCTGCAGCCTGAGGCACAAGCTCAGAGGGGCTACTAGAGGCATGGATTTTGCATGGGAAGAATGGGGAGCGGGGAGGGGGATGTGGGGTTGGAGTGGCCTCAAGTGGACTCTGCCGTTAGGTAAGGACAGTGGCTGGGGTGGGGAGAAGGCTCAGCAGATACTGTCTGCTTATCTGTATAACACAGAGGACCAAGTTTTCAGGGAGGGCGGGCAGGTTCGGTCATCTCCTACATGTCCTCCACTCAGAGAGCAAAGGGCCCAGCCCGGTTACATAGATGGGATGATTCAGATGGGAGACAGAGGCCTGAATCCCGGAAGGGTCTTAAAGATCCTCTGAGTCCTATCTCAATGGACAGGTTAGGAAACTGAGACACAGAAAGAGCCAGGGGCTTCCCCAGGGTCACCTGCTAGCTGGTAGAACCCAAGCCCCTTTCCCTGTGGAAGAGTGAGCAACCAGGCCAGAGGACAGGGTCACAGGCCACTGCTTGAGGGTCGGGTCAAGCTTCAGGGATCTCAGGAGGGCTGTGAGATGCTGCCATCCTCTCTCTGGGTGTGGCTGAGATTTAGGAAGCCTGGCTCAGACATATTGGTGCCCCTCACATCACCCTCACCCCCTGCCTCCACCCCAGCCAAGCTGACAGTCAATATCCTGGATGTCAATGACAACACGCCCCAGTTCAAGCCCTTCGGGATCACCTACTACACAGAGCGGGTCCTGGAGGGGGCCACCCCGGGCACCACGCTCATCGCTGTGGCAGCCGTGGACCCTGACAAGGGCCTCAATGGGCTGATCACCTACAGCCTGCTGGACCTGCTGCCCCCAGGCTATGTCCAGCTGGAAGACTCCTCAGCAGGTAGGGAGGAAATCTGCCAGAGGAGGAGGGTTGGGGGACATGTGTGTGCCCACTTAGCCCCAAGAGGGACCATGGCCCACTTCTCACCCTCACGGTTGGGGCCACACCATGGGTCCTCAGTGGGCTGAGCCAGAGGCAATATGGCCAACATTTTAGTCACTACCAAATGCCTAAACTAGAGGAAAAGACAGAGTACCTGGTCCTAGATTGGGGTGAAAGGCCTGTCTGATGGAAACCTGGAATATTCCACCACCATTTCTATCACCCACGCTTCCGCTATGGTCATCCCTGGGCATCCATGGGGGATTGGTTCCAGGACCCCCTGCAGATACCAAAATTTGAGGATGCTCAAGTCCCATCATTGGCCCTCCGTCCACATGCACAGTTCTGCATCCATAGGTTAGCCAATAGCGGGCTGAAACCGTGGATATGGAGGGCTAACTATTAGTCCCTATCCCTTACGGAACAAGAAGGCCAAGAATGAATGTCTCAGAGGAGATCCTAGGCATGCTGACCTTCATCCCTTTGACTTGTGAGAAGCTGAGGGCAACTGGCTGACCACTGGGCAGTGCTATTTGTCCATCCTCCTTATTCAAGGGACTACACTGCTCCCCAGAGCTCCAGATTCTTCTCTTCATACTTTGGAAAGTTTCCATGAGTAAGGACTGGCCAAAATGTCACTGGGTGCTTCTGTGTCTTAGGGAAGGTCATTGCCAACCGGACAGTGGACTATGAGGAAGTGCACTGGCTCAACTTTACTGTCAGGGCCTCAGACAATGGGTCCCCACCTCGGGCAGCTGAGATCCCTGTCTATCTGGAAATTGTGGACATCAATGACAACAACCCCATCTTTGACCACCCTGCCTACCAGGTGGGTGGCCAAGCCAACAAGTTGGATCCAGGACCTGTGCCCACTCCTTGGGGCACTGGGGCATCTTCCCTCCAAGCCTCATGGGAGCAACCACCCCATGAGCAGCTTAATGCCTGGGTTGTCTGCAGCAGTGGGTCCCTAGGGCAGGGGTATGGACTCTAGAACTGACCTTGGCCTACTCTCTCTTCCTACCCACTGGGCTTCAGGAAGCCGTCTTTGAGGATGTGCCTATAGGCACAGTCATTCTGACGGTCAGTGCTACTGATGCGGACTCAGGCAACTTTGCCCTCATTGAGTACAGCCTCGTGGACGGAGAGGGCAAGTTTTCCATCAACCCCACTACGGTAAGTGGGCAGTGGTGGGCACGGGCTTAGGGTGCGGGGAGTGGGAAAGGTCCAGAGTCATAGGCTGAGAAGCCACCAAAAGTACTGTAGTCACCCCCCATTTCTGGGCCCAGCCTGGATATCCGTAGCCTCAGAGATTCTTAGCCAAGTCAGCAAGCCCTGTGCTCGGCGTCCCAGACATCCTGCAGACCGCGGCTTCTCTGTCCCAGCAGACGTGGGAGGAATTGGCCCAAGTCTTTTGGAACTAGCCCTTGGTGGGACAAACACTTCTGAGATGTGTTCCCAGGAGACTAGAAAACTTGATATAAGTTCACGTGACCGCTTTTTGAAACTGTCAAAAGGGAGGCATAGGCAGCTCTACAGAAAGTGGGCGCCGTGCTTGAGTAGCTCCTGTAGGGTCCATATTCAGTGCACCCCCCCATGCTCCCGTGAGTCTCAGACTTGTGGGAGAGTAGAGACTCAAGAGGAATTATGGGTAATGATTTCAAATGTCTGTGAAATAGCTAAAAGCTGCTGTTTTGGTCAGAGAGGGCCCTGTGGCCTGGGGGTGGCCAGTCAGGCAGGGCCCTCCTCAGCAGCTGCGCTGGAACTGGACTTTCCCTCCCACTGCTGCCTCCTGCCCACATCCCCCTGCATTCTGCCCTCTCAGCAGTGTTCCTCCTTCCTACGTGGTGTGAGCAATCAGCATGCTCCTGGCCTGGTGCTGTAAACAACAACTATTTATGGCGTGCTACCGTATACCTGGCCAGGTGCTGGGCTCTAGCCTGGGTGGTTCACCCCATCTCCAGGTGGATTGGGGGAGCTAGGGCAAGAAGAGCCACTAGCCTGAGGCTTCATGGGGGCAGGGGCTGTTGTCTCTTCTGTTAAATGCTCTATCTCCAGGGCCCAGAAGAGTGTCTGGCACATAGTAGATGCTCAATAAATATCTGCTCAATTGATGAAGGACCTGAGTCCTCCCTCCCCCTCCTAGGGTGACATCTATGTGCTGTCCTCTCTGGATCGGGAGAAGAAGGACCACTATATCCTGACTGCCTTGGCCAAAGACAACCCTGGGGATATAGCCAGCAACCGTCGAGAAAATTCGGTGCAGGTGAGAGCTGCAGGGCTGGGCCAGGGACACCAGGGACTGGGCTTGTGGAGGCAGCAAGCCAGGCCTTGAGAGAATGACTGCTGCAGAGCAGGGACAGAGCCACCTGGTCCCCTCAGGGACATGGTGGCAGGAAGGAGAAGGCACAAGCTTCGATGAGTCACAATGGCTGTGGCTTAGGGAGATGGGGACCCTAGCAGAAATCTCTGTACCAAACCCCTGCTAAGGCTGCTAAACATACTGGGGTGTAACCCACATAAAGCCTGGGGCTCCACGTGCCCGTGTCCCCATGGTGTCCCACTGAGAAGATACAGGCCAGCAATCAAACCTAACTATAAAGCAATTGCCTTTCTGTTTCTTACAGAACACTAATGAGGGATCAAATTCACAACCCCCTCCCAGTCTAATTCTAGCGGCCACCCAGGTGCTCTGGGACCAGTTCGCCCCTGTGAGCTCTGCCCCATTTCTATCCAAAGCCCCACTCCTTGAGGCGTGGCCGTCTCTTTCAGCCTTATCCAGAGATGTCTTTCTGCATTCGTTCTTCCAGTTCTTCCCACAATAACCTAACCATTCAAAAAAAAAAGGACTCTCCCGGGTGAGGAGGTGAGAAGCTGGGTGGGAGCACTCACACACCTGCAGCCCTGTGCTGTGTGGGGGAAAGCCCGGTATTTGGAGTCAAAGACTAAGGCTGCCTCCCGCCCAGGGCAGTGGTGAGTCTGGGCAATGGAAGGGCAGGGTGTGGTAAGTGCTTCCTGAACTGAAAGGGCCTCTCAAGATCACTGCTATGAAGAGCTCTGGTGAGGCTGCAGCCAGGCGGGGCCCAAAGCAGCCAGAGGGCAAACAGGCCTCCTGGTCTGGCTGGTCTGCAGGACCTGCCGTGGGCTGTTGGGTGAGCAGAGAGTCGCCACCCAGCGTTAAGGTCCAGAGATTAGAGTGAGGTGTGTGGGGCCGCTGAAGGAAGGAGCAAAGGGCAGAGTCGGAGGTGGATGGAGGGCTTCCTGCTTTGGGGCCCACACAGAGCACCTTGTAACCACAGTACGAGCTGCTGAGCGTTGTCCCGGGCCAGGCCCTGCGCACACAGCGTCCAGTCTAACGTACACCATCACTGGTGAGCCTCACAAGCCCCTGGGAGATAGATATATGGCCCCTTGTACAGTTAAGGGAAGTGAGGCTCAGGGGGTTAAAGATGCTGTTTAAGGTCAGATTCCAACTGTTGGGTACTGTCCACCTCTTTCTACACACACGTGACTAGGGCACCTGCAGTAGCCCTCATTGTGCTCCTGACCTTTGACCTCATCTCCCCCCAGGTGGTGATCCAGGTGCTAGATGTCAATGACTGCCGGCCACAGTTCTCCAAGCCCCAGTTCAGCACGAGCGTGTATGAGAACGAGCCGGCGGGCACCTCTGTCATCACTATGATGGCCACTGACCAGGACGAGGGCTCCAATGCGGAGCTGGCCTATTCCCTGGAGGGCCCCGGCGCAGGTACGTAGCCTGCTCCCCACTCATGATGCCTTGGGGTGGGGGGCTGCGGTGGGAGGGGCCGACTGCCATGGGAAGAATGTCTCAGCCAGAGCCATGTCCTGCCCTCCTCCCCTGCCTGCCAGAGGCCTTCCACGTGGACGTGGACTCAGGCCTGGTGACCACAAAGCGGCCGCTGCACTCCTACGAGAGGTTCAACCTGACCGTGGTGGCCACAGACGGTGGAGAGCCCCCACTCTGGGGCACGACCATGCTGCTGGTGGAGGTCATCGATGTCAATGACAACCGCCCCATCTTCGTGCGCCCGCCCAATGGTACCATCCTCCACATCAAAGAGGTACCGCTGTCTCCCGGGCCTCCTGCCCAACAGCGCCCCTTCTTCATCCATGCCCAGGAGAGTGGAAGCACCCCCTTGTGAAGGTGGGGAGACTGAGGCCAGAGCAGGGATCAGACTTGCTCAGTGGCACGCAGGGCCATACTGAACAGTGGTGAGTAACATGGGCTGTGTCAGCAAAAGGTCTGGGGTCAAGTCTATCACTTACCAGCCAGATTCCCTTGAGCAAGTGACTTCTCTGAGTCTGGTTTGTCATCACAAAATGGGACTAATGAAAGCAGATGCTCCCTCACTTGGTCTTAGATATCTGCCAAGAAGGACAGTCTCCCCAGAAACCCACTTCCTCCATTCTTGTCTCAAAATAAGCAGACATGCCCCTCCCATCTGTCTGTTGTTCCTGCTGATACCAAAGTGGGGACAGCCTGGAAGCTGAGGCTGGGCATCAAAATAAGAAACAAGGGGAAGTGGCAGAGCTTCTGGAACCTCTCCCATTCTTTTATGCTTTGCTCTAATTGCCCTGTAAATATGGAGAAGTCCGCCTCTGTCTGCTCCCCTCCCCGCTTTCCTCTCAGCATCCAGGCCTAAACTGCTCCTGGGTGGTACTGCCAGGGTGTCCCCCCCTTGTTCTGTGCTCTCCAAACCTCAGCATGTCTCTGCATCTCAGAATGTTGGCATTAAGTCCTTGTCATGCTCTCTGCTCTTTGAGGTCCCATGGGAGCAATTTCTGCAAGGGCTGAGCCCTAGGAAGCGCTGCCTTTACATCGTGACTTGCTTTGACCTGTTCCTACTGTAGTGATTGAGTGGCTCTCTTTGCTTTGCCCACAAGGGAGCTCAGAGTGGCCAGCCCACCTGGAGTGGTCCTGCAGGGTCTTAACACACCTTTCCTCCTATCCCTCTGTGCCCATTTACCTGCCAACCATTTCTTTTCTTTACCCTGCTTTTTTTAAAACTTGTTCATTCATTATAGTTTACACTGTCTTGTAAGCTGCCTCAAATCCTCTTTGTGGAATGAGGCAGCATATAAATCCGTAATAATCTGGTTCTTTTCCACCCCACAGGCCCCATTTACTAGTGTTTTTCCTTCAAGGGCTCCATAGTTTGAAAGATTGATGTCTCTCAAACAACAGCATTTGTTAATTACCTGTTTGCCACCCCACTTTCTATTTATGAGCTATGACTGCCATTTAGTTTCTGATTGTCATGATCAATGAGATAAACAGTAAATCCCTGCTGACTGAGCTGGTAATTTTTCAACTAAAAGCAAAGAAACCTACTCTTTTTCTTGTGTCCTGGGCAGCCTTATCATGTGTCAAAGTGTGACGCCAACTAGATTTTTACACCTAGCTCAAGGGGTTCCGGAGACGGGGCTCAGCAGTAGAGTGGCAGATCCAGGTCACACGGTGAATTAGCAACAGACTAGAGGCCAGGTGTGCAGGCTGCATCCACCGTGCCACCCTACCTGGGCCCCCGTTTCAGGTACGTCACTGGGTGGATGGTGACCTAGATCTCCAGTGACAGGTAGCAGAGAGCAAGATAGACTCGGGAACAGAGAGCGGCTGTGGCCTCAGCTTTTGGATCCCCCCTCTGTCTGCTAAGCCTTAGCATACAATGGGGTAGAAGGATTAGGGGAGCCCCGGAAGGGGGTCGCCCTGAGACGGCCGGACCATCGGTGGGCGGTGGCCTTGGCTAGGAGTGGGGTGCGGGGAGGTTCTGGCAGATGCTCAGACTCCAGGAGCGTCCAGCCAAGCAGGCAGAGGCTAAAAGGCTGCAAGGCCATTCTGATACTGGAGGAGAAAGAACGAGAGCTCCGTCTCAGGGCCTGGGGTCTGGGATTCTCTCAGATGGCCCTGGAAGCTCCCAACTCCCCAACCTCCCTCCGCAGGAGATCCCTCTGCGCTCCAACGTGTACGAGGTCTACGCCACAGACAACGACGAGGGCCTCAATGGGGCCGTGCGCTACAGCTTCCTGAAGACCACGGGCAACCGTGACTGGGAGTACTTCACCATAGACCCCATCAGTGGCCTCATCCAGACAGCACAGCGCCTGGACCGGGAGACGCAAGCCATGTACAGTGTAAGAGGGCGGGGCCCGATGTGAGGGGCGGGGCCGAGGGGGGGCTTTCCTCCCAGCACAGGGCCACTACCCTCCCACCTGGAATGTCTTAGGGGGTGGTGACCTGGCCCCTGGGGAGTGCCCACTGGCTCCCTCTGGCTCCTCCTCTGACTATGCTCCTCTACCTCCAGCTCATCCTGGTGGCCAGCGACCTAGGTCAGCCAGTGCCCTATGAAACCATGCAGCCGCTGCAGGTGGCCCTGGACGACATTGACGACAACGAGCCCCTCTTCGTGAGGCCTCCAGTGAGCTCTCACCTATCCCCTGCATCAGTCACACACACTCACACACACACCCAGGGACTCCCTGCCCGCAAGCACACACATGCCCCTCCCTCCCTTTGCACCCTTTACAATATATGCACATGGTTGCACGTGGAAACCTGAATACACTTCATAGAACAAATAGTTATTGAGAAGCTGCTATTTCAAGGCAGTACCCAGTGGTTTACAAAGCAAAGATATCTGACTTCCGGAGCTGACATGATCCCGACTGCACACACAGGACACAGGAAGCCCGAACATCAGCTCTGCTGGATTGAGCTGGGGCGGAGCGCCCTGTGTGGTCAGACCCTCTGACGTGGTGGTTTTTCCTTCTTATGTGCACATGGGCTACGATGTTCCCTGGAGATCTGTGTGATTGTGGGAGCATATATACACTGGCACTCCATAGGAGACTTCAGAGAACATGAGTGCCCAGCCCTGCCTTCAGGGAGGATGTCATCCAGGCCCAGCTTTGCTCCCTTGAGCTTACAGTGTTCTGCTCACCCCACAAGGCGTGGGCAGTAAACTCCCTCAGCACCCGCAAAGGTCCTGCTTAGGGCCCTCTGGCAGGAGCTGGAAGCTCAGGTCTTCCCTTGGCCTCCTGCGATGACAACCCCCTTCCCCCTACAGAAAGGCAGTCCTCAGTACCAGCTGCTGACAGTGCCCGAGCACTCACCCCGTGGCACCCTCGTGGGCAACGTGACAGGTGCTGTGGATGCAGATGAGGGCTCCAATGCCATCGTGTACTACTTCATTGCAGGTGGGGCCTGATGGGACTAGTGCTCTACTTACCTTGGGGCTGGAGATGACCCCTATATGCCCCACCCTGTCCCTGCCCCTCACCCTGTGCCACCGTCCCACCCTCAGCTGGGAACGAAGAGAAGAACTTCCATCTTCAGTCCGATGGGCGTCTGCTGGTGCTGAGGGACCTGGACCGGGAGCTTGAAGCTGTCTTCTCCTTCATTGTCAAGGCATCGAGCAATCGCAGCTGGACACCTCCCCTGGGGCCCTCACCAGCCCTGGACCTGGTCGCTGACCTCACCCTGCAGGAGGTGCGAGTCGTGCTAGAGGACATCAACGACCAGCCACCACGCTTCACCAAGGCCGAGTACACTGCAGGTGCAGGGGCTGCAGCCTGGGCATGCACGGGGGGCGGGGTGGCCCCTGCTCAGCCACCTATACCCACCTGCCCATTCCTGCAGGAGTGGCCACTGACGCCAAGATGGGCTCAGAGCTGATCCAAGTGCTGGCCTTGGACGCAGACATTGGCAACAACAGTCTGGTCTTCTACAGCATCCTGGCCATCCACTACTTCCGGGCCTTTGCCAACGACTCTGAGGACGTGGGCCAGGTCTTCACCATGGGTAAGGGCCTGGTCACACAGGCGTGACCTCCAGCCAAGACCTCTGTCACTGCATGGACCGTAGTCTAGCGTACAGGGGGATTTTCCATGCAGGCACCACAGGATATGGGTGGCCAGCTAGCCAGTCATGTCAATCCTTTCATTCATCTACCAGTTGTCCATTCAGCCAGCCAGCCACTATTCATCTACATCTACCCACCCACTTCCTTCTTTTTGTCTCCCTTCTTCCTGTTTCCTCCTCCATCCATTACTTATCCATGCATCTGTCTGTCCATTCACCTATGCATCCATCCATCCCCGCTTCCTTCCTCTCATTCATCCATCCATCCACCCATGTTCCCATTCTCCTTTCCATATTGTCCAGCTGTCTTTCCATTTGTGCCCCTCACCCTCCCGTGTCAGGCACTGTGCTAGGCATGGGGGAGCCAGAGCTCAAAGAGCACAAGTAACCACAAGTGTGTATGTCTGCTTGGGTACATGTCTATGTGGATGGCTGAGCCTCTCTGGGTCAGGTTCTAGAAGGTGTCCCGATGGGTGTCCCCTGTTCTTCTCTGTCTCTAGAAATCAATCCAGACTCCTTGGCCTAGCATTCAGGATTCACCAGGTCTTCTCCTAATCTCCCTTTCTGGTTCCTCATTCCCCTACTATCCTTAAGGGCCCTGTGCTCAGTCAAGCTGAGCTACTCACCATGTCTATAGCCTACTCTACACCATCCTTCTCTGGGCCTTCGATCCCTTTTCTTCACTTCCTGGAATACCATCCCAACCTTCATCTCTACCTTCGGATATGCTCCCTTCAACCACCCTTCAAAATCTAGTTCACATGCCACTTCCTCCAATCACACAACCACATACCATCTTTTCATCCTCTGAGCTCCCACTGCTCATTTTAATAAAGTTAAGCACAGAGGGGCTAACTAGCTTGCTAAAGGTCACACAGCTATCAAGTGGCAGATTTTAAACCCAGGTCTGCTGTCTTCTACAAGAAGACTGGGCAGTGCCTCGTGTGGCCATCTCTCTACTATGATTGTTGAATTCTGAAGTGAAGTGCATGTGAGAGATACACAGACACTGAGGCATCTCAAAAGAGTTCCATAGCACCCCAGCAGGGGACACCAGAGTCCCAAACTCATCATCCCTGGGCCAGCACAGTCCACAGTGTTTGGTTTAATATGCAGAATGTTTAAAGATTTATTTTTATTGTTTTTGACAGAGAGAGATACAGAGACAGAGAGAAGGGGGAGGGCCCAGAACAGTCTCCATAGTTGCACATCATTGGTTTTTCCACATAGTTTCATTCCACAGGTGGGCGGGGCTGCACAGGGCAGGAACTGGGCCGGGGTCTCACCCCGGTGAGAACTGAACTGGGGGCACTCCCCAGTTCAGCATATGGGTCTCCACGGGCTGGGGCCAGGATTCGATCCTTGGTCCCTGGGGCTGCAAAGTGAGCGCTTAACCCACTGAGGCATCCCAGCCTCCCCTAATATGCAGAATGTTTAAATAAAACTTAGGTCAATAGTTAAAAATCAGGAGAGCTCACTAGAAATCGAGAGGTGCAGGTCTGAGAGCACAGAATGCATGCTCTCGTGACTACAGTCAGCCAACCTGAGGCCCGTGCTCGGCTCTGCAGGCCTGTGTGGCCTCCCCTCAGTGTGTCACCTGCCCTGGGGGGCACTGGGTGGCCCCTGAGCTGCTCCTCACCCACGGGCTCTTCCTGCAGGGAGTGTGGATGGCATCCTGCGCACCTTTGACCTCTTCATGGTCTACAGCCCCGGCTACTTTGTGGTGGACATTGTGGCCCGGGACCTGGCAGGACACAACGACACAGCTGTCATCGGCATTTACATCCTGAGGGATGACCAGCGCGTCAAGATCGTCATTAACGAGATCCCCGACCGTGTGCGTGGTTTTGAGGAGGAGTTCATCCGCCTGCTCTCCAACATCACCGGTGCCATCGTCAACACTGACGACGTGCAGGTGCCCGTGGAACTCACCCTGGGACTGAGGGCAGTGGTGGGTAGAGGCAGACCAGGCCACAAGGAGGGACGGGCCACTTTGGAGAGGTCAGGACCACGCAAGGGGCATGTGCCCCTCAATCATTTCCTAGCTGCATGGCCTGACTGGGAAAGTTCTTCCAGGTCTCTGGGCTTCAGTTTCCTCATCTGTAAAATGGGGCTAATATCAGTGCCCGGCACAGGGCTGTGAAGTGATGGTCGTTGTGCTCAGTGAGCACTCGGCGGTGCTGTGTTTAGTGGTACGGCAGAGCAGGAGGCGCCCCCAGCCCATCCCAGCCAGCCCCTTGCCCCTGCCACACCGTGATGCCCCTTTTCTAGTTCCATGTGGACAAGAAGGGTCGGGTGAACTTCGCACAGACAGAGCTGCTCATCCACGTGGTGAACCGCGACACCAACCGCATCCTGGACGTGGACAGGTGGGTGGGGGTCTGTGCTCAGACTGGCGGTCTGCCTCCCTGCCCTGGACTTGGGGGAAGAGGAGACCCACCAAGAGAGGCACAGATAACACCATCAGGCCTGCGGTGTGGGCCCCTTCCCCAGGGGTGAGCAGGGCCAACAGAACAGCTTGTGGGTATGAGCAGAGCTCTGCCCCGCTGAACCTTACTCTCCCCATCTCTAAAATGGGAACACAGGATCCTATATGAAGGCATGGTGACCCCTGTAAGAGCAAACCTGGAAGGCTTGGGGGGAGGGGGAGTTTTAGGGGTCCAAAGCCGGAATCAGGCAGACTGGCCGAGTGGGGGAAGCTCTTGGAGGAAGGCCGAGGATGGGAGCTGAGGCCCCTCCCTGCCCCTCGCCCAGGGTGATCCAGATGATCGATGAGAATAAGGAACAGCTGCGGAATCTCTTCCGGAACTACAATGTAATGGATGTGCAGCCTGCCATCTCCATCCGGCTGCCCGATGACATGTCTGCCCTGCAGGTACCCTGGTGGCCCCCAGCCCCCTCACTGCCTGGGTGCTCTCGCCTTCTCACGCCTGGCCCTGTTTCCCCAGATGGCGATCATTGTCCTGGCCATTCTCCTCTTCCTGGCCGCCTTGCTCTTCATCCTCATGAACTGGTACTACAGGACAGTGTGAGTGACCCCTAGCCCCTGCCCTGAGATGGGCTGACCAGCCCTGCTCCCAGGACAGACATGGAGGCAGGCAGGGCCCTGAGATGCCAGCCCAGCCCCTGCCTCTCTCATCATTCTCTCTGCCTCTCTCCAGACACAAGAGGAAGCTCAAAGCCATAGTGGCTGGCTCGGCAGGTGAGCGAGGGCTGTGATGGGTGGGAGGTGAGAGCACAGAAGGGGTTCCTGGGGAACTTGAGTGCTTGCCCAGGCCTCACAAGCCCTGGACCAGGCCTGGGCTCCCCGTCCTCAGCAGGGCGGCCCCCTCCTCTCCATGCCCCAACCGCTCCCTGCAGGGAACCGTGGCTTCATTGACATCATGGACATGCCCAACACCAACAAGTATTCCTTTGACGGGTGAGTGGGGTCCCCAGCCCTGCCTCATGCACTGTGGGGAGGCCTGCAAGGTCCTAGCTGGGGTGGAGACTTCCCTGCTGCCTCCCATTGAGGCAACACGGATTGGCTGAAACCTGAGCTGTGAGCGCCCTCTGGGGGGCTAGCCACCCTTCTCTCCACTCAGAAACTGTCACTGAGCTGGGCTCACCACCCAACGTACCCCAAATTCCAGGGGGGCATTGACTTTGGTCAGTGGGTGCAGGATGAGGCTTCCAAACCAAAGCTGATTCAGACTGACATGCTGTCTGTTCTGGTTCTAGTGGGATGCTAGGGGGGAGGACATACCCACAGGTGTCACAGGGCCTACTTATGGTCCCCACCCCCCCAGTTCTGTGAAAGGTACTACAGTTGTCCAGGAAAATGGGCAGGGGTGCAGCTGGTAGGACATCTGTCCACTCAAGCCTTCCCTCCTCACCCCACCCCACCCCCTACCTGCAGAGCCAACCCAGTGTGGCTGGATCCTTTCTGCCGGAACCTGGAGCTGGCCGCCCAGGCCGAGCACGAGGATGACCTGCCAGAGAACCTGAGTGAGATCGCTGACCTCTGGAGCAGCCCCACCCGCACCCACGTGAGCCCGGGCCAGAGGCGGGCGGGGGTGGACAGCCATGAGGCACGGGGCAGAGGTAGGGCAGGCCGTCGCCACCACTGGCCAAGGAACTGGGTTCTCTGGGAGGTGGCCCCCTACCCTGTGCGTGTGTGCACGCACGGTCTGCGCTGGTCCAGCGGCATCCCCCTCCCCCAGGGAACTTTTGGGCGTGAGCCAGCAGCAGTGAAACCTGATGATGACCGGTACTTACGGGCAGCCATCCAGGAGTACGACAACATTGCCAAGCTGGGCCAGATCATTCGGGAGGGGCCCATCAAGGTGAGCGCTCCCTACAGGCCCCCTGCCCCCAGAGCCCTGAGCTTGGACCCCCTCGAGGATGTGCGGGCAGGGAGATCCTGGGAAACCGCTTTCCCCACCTCCAGGCGGAGCTAGACCTGCCCTCCACTGGGGCAAAAACACCAGGGCAGAGAGAGGGTCCTGGGCACTGGCCTGATCGGGATCTGCTTCAGCCCATGGTGACCTTGCGGCCGGGGCTCCCTTGTGAGCTGTCACCAGGCTCTGCTCCTCATCCTCTGCACTAGGATGAGAGAGGCCTGTGCCTCCTAGACTCCCAGTCACCTTCCATCACCCCTGAGCTGCGTTCTGGGCCTGAGGGAGGGATGGGTCAGGCTGGGAGGGCTGTGGTGGGGGTTAACCCTCTCCCTCCCCCAGGGCTCGCTGCTGAAGGTGGTCCTGGAGGATTACCTGCGGCTCAAAAAGCTCTTTGCACAGCGGATGGTGCAAAAAGCCTCCTCCTGCCACTCCTCCATCTCCGAGGTAGCCGGGCGGGCAGGGAGCTGTGTGCCGTGCCCCAGTTCTGGGGGTGCTCTCTCTCTCTCCCCTGCTGCCCTAGTCCTTCTCAATCTCTGGAGCTCAGCAGCCAGGGCCAGACAGCAATGGGTGGGGGTACAGGAAGCTGTAGGCTTTGATCTTTGGGTTCCGCAATGGGCTTTCCCAGGGATGGGGTGGGCACTGAGACCGAGTTCCTCAGATTTGAGGAACCCCAAGACATCGGGTTCTTTAAATGACACCACTTCAACCCTTAAAGTTTTTAAAGACTTATTTATTTTTGACAGAGTGACACAAAGAGACAGAGAGAAGGGGAGGGCCCAGAGCAGTCTCCATAGTTGACAACGTTAGTTTTCCATTTAGTTTCATTCCACAGGTGAGCACAGGGCTGCGCAGGGCAGGAGCTGGGCCGGGAGCCTCCCGAATAGGCCCCGGCAAGAACTGAACTGGGGGCACACCTCAGTTCAGCATGTGGGTCTGCCTGGGCCGGGGCCCGGATTTGATCCTCGGGCTCCGGGGCTACAAAGCAAGCACTTAACCCACTGAGCCATCCCAGCTTCCCCCAACCCTTAAAGTTTTAAGGGGTGATGTCATTTAAAGAAACTGGCTGTAGAGTCAAACAGGTCTACATGTATTTGTTGGCCTGTGGTGATATGTCAATACTTTTAAAAAGTCAGACTTGATCTAAAAATCCAAATTACCAGCTGGGCCAACATTTCCAACCAGAATAGGGTAAAGCTGAATTCCATACAGGACAAAAGGGTCATTTGTGTCTCTCTACTACACCCATTAATCCCTCCATCTTCACCTGTGGACACTTTCAACCTGTGTTGACCCCACTTGAGGCCAACCTGGTAACAAACCCAGACACCACAGAAGCATCACAGGATCTTTACAGATCATAGTGAATACTATAAGATTCAGGACTCTCCTAGGAAGCCCCTACTCCTGAGAACACATCTGTAGCACCGTAAGTAGCCACGGTTGCTCTCTTTGCACGCATTTGGAGACACAGGCTGGATAGGCCTGCTGCAGCCAAGTGTGGAGTAGGGAGAAAACAAGCACGGAGCAGGTGAGACTGGGGCCATCCACCTGCTCACCCTGCAGCATGGCCCTGGGCATGTGGGAGTCCCTGAGCCAACAGCGGGTCCTGGACTCTTGCAGCTGATCCAGACTGAGCTGGAGGAGGAGCCAGGGGAACACAGCCCGGGCCAGGGCAGCCTGCGCTTCTGCCACAAGCTGCCAACAGAGCTCAAGGGGCCTGACGGGATCCACGCAGTGCACAGCAGCACGGGCACACTGCCAGTCACAGACCTCAACAGCCTGCCCGAGGATGATCAGAAGGGTCTGGGCCGCTCGCTGGAGACGCTGACAGCTGCTGAGGCCAGTGCCTTTGAGCGCAATGCCCGCACGGAGTCCGCCAAATCAACGCCCCTGCACAAGCTCCGAGATGTGATCATGGAGAGCCCCCTGGAGATCACCGAGCTATGACTAGCCAGGGCAGCCTCGCTGGTATGAGCGGCACCTGTCCCGAGCCCCCAGCCCCCTCCCATGGCAAGAGCAGGGGCAGGACCACAGGTGTGGGACCAGCCCCCACCAGCCTCGGGCTCATGACCTTGGGTTGGCCTAGACCTAGCGGTGGCAGCCCACACCAACTGCTCAGTCCGCTTCGGCCAGACGCTCATTCAGCATCTAATCTCTACCTTCATAAAACTTGTTATTTTTTTAAGAAAACCGAAACAAAAATGTTAAATGTCTACAGATGAGGTAAGGAGCATCACTGGGGGCCCGGGCGAAGCTGAAAGAGGCCAAGTAGGCCCTTCCCCCATGGTCCCAGTCCCCTGCCCGACTGTGCCTCCCTCCCCGACTTCAGTTCACCCCCACTGCCTTTCTGCCACATCCCCAGCTGGACATGCAGGTGGGGGCAGTGAGTGATTCCTGCCTCCCCACATGGACAAGGTTAACACCCACAAACCGCGTTCTCTCCATTTCACTGGCTTCCCAAACGTGCCCAGCTCATAAAATGACTGATGTTCCGTTGGGTTTTGAATGTAGAGTGATTGTGTGTATTCCTTTTTTAAATTAAGTGATTCCCCTAATATTCTCCCCTTGGTTTGTTTAACTGGTACTCACTGAACATTTCTGGAATGGTCTGAATTTTCAAAGAAAAGCTACTCACAAGGAACCGGAATTCGCTCTGGTACACTACTCGTGTGGTCGGCCTTGGGGGGGGCGGGGAGAGCAGGGGTGAAGGGCAAGGCAGCTCTGGGCCCAACCCTGGGTATTGCAGGGAAGGCAGGTGGGACTTGCTTTACCCACTTCACTTTCCTTCTGTGGCCAACAGGGGCCACAGGACTTCCAGGCACGTACAGGTCCGTGGCCTTGGAGCTAATCAGAAATGAAACTTCTGGCAGAGGAGCCAACAGAAATGCTCAGGCTCAGGTCTGGTTGACAGACTTTATTGTTAAATCACAGAAACTTTAGTGCAAAACAAAGAAGTCATTAAATCCATTTAATAGCAACTGCAGGTCTTGCTGTCTCCTGGCAACCAGAAGTGGGACAGAAGATTGGGCCAAACAGGAGAGAGGCAGAGTAGCAGCCAAGGCCCCTGGACAGCAGACCCTCTACTTGGAAGCCGGAGGCTTAGAAGTCTGTCATCCACATTTACTTCAGTCAAAAAGAACATGTACAAAATGGGTCAGAGGTGAGAGGCTGTGACCGCCCAGAGCAATGGTGGGCAGCCACGCAGAGGCACAAAGCAGGCCACAGCAGACACACAAGCAGGCATGAGGTGGTCGCCACTATCCACACACTCACACAGAAGCCAGGCCTAGCAGAGCTAGAGGGTTGCATTCGGGCAGATGCCTTCCCCTCCCACCCAAACCCACAGAACCAAAACGCCAATCACGCATCACCAGGAAAGACAGGAAAGCTGGATCAAAGGAAGACCCAGGGACAGTGAACTCAAACCCCTCCCAGGTGTCCTAAGCAGCCGCTTCCAAAATCTTAACAGTGTAAACTACATTTGTTTAAAAAGCTTAATTATTGTGAGCCTCTAATCGTTCACATAAAACTGCCTTTGTTTTCTTTATATAGCAACCATGAGGCCCAGGCAGGGGGCAGGTCCCCTCCCAGGGTGGGCAGAGACCTCAGAAGCCCACCAGCACCCGAGCCCTGGTCGGGGCTCAGCACAAAGCCCCAGCCAAGATGATGGCCTTCTGTCAAGAAGCTCTGGCTCCTGCCAGCATCCAGGGCCCTCCCCCTCCTCCAGGTAACCACCATGCAAGGGCAGGCTAGAAGACCCCCAGGGCGTAGCATGTCATCCACGCAGCAGAAAGAAAAGGGACACGAAGCAGCTATGTCAGTGGCGGGTCAATGCTACAATAAGGGAGAGAAGAGAAAGAGTGAGGAAAAGCAGGCTTATTTTTATAACAAAGTCAACAGAACTGTGATCATCCCGCTGCTTCCCCCCAGACATACGAGGAAGAAATGCCGTGGTTTCTCCAAGATGGAACATTCTTTCTAGTTCCACACATGACGTTTGCAATGCTCGACAGCCTGACAGGAGAGAGAAAACTGGGTTTAGTCTTCAGATGACAAAGTCCATTCCTAGCCCATTCACACATCAAACATTACCCAAAAATGTGACCGATTAAGCCTGTGCTAGATCAGCTGAATGATACCAGACGAGTACCCAGGACAGCAGCTCATTTAAAGTCAGGGAGCATGTGGTCAGTTTCGGGGACTCTTAAGCATGCACTGAGCAGCAGGTGTAAAGCACTGTGCTCCGTTGCAGATGAGCACCCATGCAGGTAGGCCCAGGACCCCTTCATCTAGTCACACTAGGCCCCAGCGTTCAGCTGACAGGCTGCATGGAGGTCCCCAAGGCAGAACTCAACCAAGAGTCAGAGGGACACACCAGCTCGGGCCTTGAGAAATGGGCCCATGGGCACAGTGACCCAGGACAGTGGCAGAAACTGTCCCACCAATGACCATGCTATGGGATGATGGCATTCTGGGGGAAGGAGCTGGACATGGCTGGGCAGGCCACACCACTCCTCCCTGCAGCAGCCCAAAATGATGCAACCGCCCCACCAGCAGCACTGTCAGGCCTACAGATCACGAGAGAAAACGTTGCACAAAGGAACATTGAGTAACAAGCCAGTCCCAACATCCCCACCCAGGAAAACAGCAGGTGGCCGCCTAGCCCAAGCCAGGACAGTGCCACAGCACCTGGGGCTGCAGGACAGGTGCCAAACTCAGGGCCTTCCAAGAAGTCTGCATGGCCTTGGGTGCAGATTCAGGCCAGGCTCCAACCAGGGCAAAAATGACCCCAGACCAAGGGACAGAAGGACTTTTGCAAGAATTGCGGCAATGAATCCCACAGGCCTCATGGAAATCTCACCCAGTCACAGGGAACTGGAGGCAAAAGCAAGAAACAGGAGCAAAAAACTACTGAAAAATATCCACCCCCACCCTTCATCCTCAAAGACGAGAATGCAGTTGGCCCTGCCTGTGCTGGGCAGCCATTAGGAAGCCTCCTTGCCTCTCTTGGCCTGTCTTTTTTAACACAAAGAGGGAACCTATCACTGAGGCTCCTAGTAGGTCAGGATTCTCAAGCAAGCTGCCTGTGGAGGGGCTGCTGAGCTACTCACATTGCACTGTGCTGCTGTCTCCAAGTTCTGGCACCAGTAGCTTGGGCCCCAGACACACTTCTCTGTTCCCAAAAGAGGCTTACGGGCTGCAGGGCAGACTCCAATTTTCTAGATGGTGAAAGAAGGGGGGAGAGAATTAGATCTGCCCAATGAATCCTTTTCAAAGCAGATTATCAGCTTCTAGAAGCAGCTAGGATTAGAGAGCTCAGACATGCACGTTCAAAAACCATCAGAGTTGTTGAGTAAAGTGGTGGGACCTCCAAGCCTGCTTCTCCAGCTTCTCGGCTCTCCCACACCCCATCCCCCAGAGGCTCTGCCCCATGGCCCCAAATCTCAGAGGACCCCTTCCAGGGACCACACGGCAGCTCACCGAGCACACGAAGGACGGCTCCATCACCTCCACCAGGATTTCCATCAGCAAAGGCTCGTACTCGGTCAGAAACTGATCACACTGTGAAGTAAACGACATGGCTCCTGGTCTAGTGTGCCCAACCAGAGCGGGGGCAGGAAAGGAGGGGCACTGGACACCTTCTCTGGAAGAGCTCCTAACACTGCCTCCCTTCTCCGATGCCTTACCCACCCACACTCAGCCTCATTTGCTCATGCTGTTTTCCCCACCAGTGGTCCCTCCATTTGAGCCCAAAGATCGCCTCTGAGAAAATTTCCCTGGACTGCATGCCTAGAGGCAGAGACGGCTCGTTTTCCTCAAAACTTCAGTCAAGGGTACAATGAACGAACAACCCAGCCTTTGCATTCCCCCGGCAGTTCTGATCCTGGCCAAAAGCAGCCCCAGGTATACCTGCTTCTGGTATGGGTCAGGCAAGAAGTTGCAGCCTTTCTCAAGAGCAGCCAGGATCTCCTGCTTTGTGCTATTTTTCTCCAGGCTGTGGTCCAAATAGCCAACCAGCTTCTTGCACACCTCACAGAAGCCACCATCCTTCTGCTGTGTCACATGTACTGCATACGAGAGCACAGATTCAGGGCTGGCAGGGCCCCCCAAGCCCCAGAGTGGGTGCCCCGGCCAGCCTCACCCCCACTGGGCTCACCAGTCAGTGCGGGGAGCTGCTGGGAGGTGCAGAGACGGAGCATGCTGCACACCAACTCAGGGCTTGCCTCCTCCAGGAGGATGGACAGGATGGACCTGCCGTACGTGTCCACCAGCTCTTGGCACTCTTCCGACATAGAAGTGGGCAATTTTGAGCACACTGTATCGAACGCATGAATTATTTCTTCCTGAAACACAAGAGGATCACATGGGAAGATGAGAGGCTGGGTAGAGGTGGGGGGTTCTGAAAATAGTAACATGACCAGGAGGCAGTAAGATGCTGTTTCCTCCCACAAAAGACCAGAGCTACAAAGCAGGGCAAACTGGCCTCCTCCAGCCCCAGCCCAGAGGGGTCCACTGGGTGGAACTGGTTGTACAGATTCCCAGGCTGAAATCCAACACAAGAGCAAGGGCCAAGACCACCTCTTCTGCTGGGTCCTCTTGCTAGGCCATTCTGACTCAAGGGACAGGGGGGCTCTTCCCTCTGCCAGGGCAACATTCCAGAAACCCACATACCTCTGTTCTGTTGTTATCAATCATCTTGACCAGCTCCTTGACCACGTACTCACACAACTCACAGTAAACACTATTCTCTGCCTGAACCAGGTCCTTCTGTCAAAAGAGTGGAAGAAGGAGAAATGTTGCACGCAGAGACTGTCACCTCACCCTTTGGTCCTGCTCCTCTAAAGGAAAGGGGTCACAGAGGTCAAAGACACAAAGCACCACTTCCTACTAAATTCAAAACGTGTGGCTTCCTCCCCAGTCCCTCCACCTCCACCTCCCGCCACTCACTACACCTCCTAATCAGGAGACAAAACCAGTGAAACTGCCCCCCCACCGACCCCAAAGAACTGTCCATGTGATGTTGTGTTTGGTTATAATCATTTCATCATTGAGTGTTCATCCTGGGAAGGTGGGAGGGGAGCAGGAACATGAGAATTCACTATCTACTATTCAGAAGATAGTTTTAAACACATTTCAGGTCTGCTCCAGTTTCCAGTCTTTTTAATACCTAACACTGCTTTTCTAGAACCTACTTTTCATAAATCAATACCCAGGACTTTGTGATAACAGAAACATCTCTGCTGTCAAATACAGCTGTCACTAATCACATGTGTCCACTGAGCACTTGAAATGTGGCTAGTGTAACCAAGGAACGGCATTGCTTTTAACATTTTGTTTTATTTAAATTTAAGTAGTGACATGTGACTGGAGTTCATTTCCTCTGGCCATTACTGCAGTCAGCAGGGCCTATGAGCATCTCGACTGGACATGAGGGGCAGGCTGCAGTGTCCTCTGACTGACACCTTCATCCTTCCTGTGGGCCACACACTGCATGTGCTAAGAGAAGACAGTAGAGGGAGACACCACAGCTAAAGGACAAGTGCCCTGGAAAGTTCTGGAACAAGTGTATGCATGTGCCATGGGATAAAGTGTCACAGGGCCTGGGTCCATAAGAACTAGACTGCAAGCCCTAGGAGCACAAGGACAACTTTGTTCACCACTGAAGGCCAGCTGTTGTAGGTTTCAATCTCTAAAACACTGCCTGACCCATAAGCACTGAATATCAACTAATTATGGAGTGAAGGAGGATCTCCACCAAGTGAAGGGTGCGAAGAAAACAGCCACGGCACATGCGCAGGCAGCACACCCAGCGAGGCTTCTGTGCAAGCCCTGGGAGGGTGGGAGCCGGGGGTCTGGGAATGCCAAATCCATACTACAGCCACAGCGTGGGGAAGAACGTGGACGAAGCCACAGAGAGCACCACACATCGGACAAGGTTAGGCTGGAGCCAGGCACTGAAAACTGATTTTGAATGGCATGCTAAAAATGTAGACTTGATCCCATGAGCTCTAGGGTTTATAACCAAAGGAAGAAATGTCAAACAGTGACACCAGATACCTTAATGGGCTCCACCAGTTTCAGGGCGGGGATGACAGTCTCCGAGACCACTTCGGCAGGGATCAGAGGCAGCATGGGCATCTCCTTCACCTCGTCACAGAACCCAACCAGCCCACAAATGTCCTTGGGTTGCTGAAGAGAACACACAGAAAGCAATCACATGCAGGCCTGCACCCACCACTGCTAAGTCCCACTCCCCATACCCAAAAGTACCCAGGGTGCTGAGGGAGTACCCTGGTCCCAATGTCAAGGGTTGAATGACCCCAAAGATTCCACATTACATCTAAAGGGGCTCATGCAAATACAGATGGACCAGTTTCAAGTGAAGGAGGAAGCCACACAAAGCTCTGAAGGGAGAGCAGACAGAACCACTGTCTCTACTCCAATCAGGGAACACCCCAGGGAAGCGAAGATCCCCAGCACCTTCACCAAGTGATCAATTGTCTCCAAGGATGTTGTTCTGCTCCAGAACCTGTTTTTCAGTTAAGCCAGTTCACTTAGCAGGAAGTAAACTCTACAGTCTTTCTAGAGTAGGAACTACTACAGTCATAAACTAACAGAAAGCCAAATGTGTTGGAAATTAATACACACAGGACCTTTCAGTGGCAGGACCATTTAAAGGGAAAATGCATTAAGGGGAACCGATGGCTTTTTTAAAAAACCATGTTGTTCTACCAATTGCACAAACACTGTACACACGGAGAAACTCGGTCCCCCAAATTAATGAATCAAGTCACAAGGTCTCCAGATTGATCGATCCCCTTTCCCAACCAGATACCAAACCGCAGAGAACTAGATAGTTGGGACAATTACACTACATGATGGACACCAGCAAGAAAAGTATACGTATTTTGTATACTTTGTAAACCAAATGCAACCAGCAACCAGCTCTAGGCCTGATGGCATTTGCCTCCCACCACCAAACCATAAAGCAGTGGAAACAGGACTGCTAAAAACAAGAGCTGTTAAGGGAAGAGAACTAGACCACAGCCATGGTTCACCTTGTTTTAATATCAAGAAGGTTCGAGAAGTAATTAAGGCTGGGAGAGTTTGAAAGTATACCCTAAGTATTCTGTCTTTGACATACTTTAAGAATGGAGGTGGAGGTGGGGGAATCAGAATAGGGCCAAAGATACAGCAAGGTTTTCAGTAAAAAGAGATTCAGAAGGTGTGTGGATGATTCGTCTCAGATCAGTTTGGTTCTACTAATCCATGAGGTGGCCTCAGTGAAAATTCAGATCTTTCAGGAAAAGTCCTCTCCCACCGAACTTTAAAAGATATTTGAAAAACCTTTAGTTCCAGTGCTCAGGAGGCCCAGTAAATCCATCTTGAGGACTCAGCCCCACTCTATGCCACGGGTGGCACAGCTCTTGAGCCGTCTCATGTGGCTCCAGGTCCCGTACGATCCCATCACCCACAGGGGAAGAAGCCACAACCAGATGATATCCAACTCCCTGGATCCAGCAGACAGGGGGACAGTCTGCTCACTATTTGCAAATGATGTAGTCATACAGCAGGAGCATTTCCGGGGTGATGAGACAGGACTAAAGACACGCAGTACTCTCAAGTCATGACAAGGTGTCCCACCCAAAGTCAGGCCTACATGGATGGAAGCTGAGGCATCTCCAGGGCCACCCACTGTTCCCAGTCATCACACTGGTGGTCAGCTGGGTGCTGATATGGCCCAGAGCTAAGGCTCTGCTGGCTTCATTTTCTGGCCCCCTGAAGGGGAGATGAGAGCCTCCCTGCAAACATCTCAAGTGCTGATCACAAGGGAGATACAGAAGCTCCCCTCCCTGCCTATTCACACAGAGGGCCCTGCCTTTCACAATCCTTCCTCATATCTGTCGGAGCTAATCATACCACACAGAAAGGATGAGCGAGAGCTACAAGCGGCAGCAGACCACGACTACAAGCAAATTCCCCATCACGTACCTGATCCTGCTGTTGGAAAAAAACAGGAAATCGGGTATGAAATTAAGAGAAAGGAAAGGACACAATAGTTAAGAAAAAATTAAAATAACAATCGAGCAGTTAACCAGGTGTAGGATATCACCAGAAGTTTACAGGCAACGGCCCTTGCAGTCACAAGTCAGTCACCTACCTAGTTCTCACTACTGAGTACACAGGAGCCCCTGAAAGCTACTCTGGTCCCCAAGGACTGACCACACTGTCCAGCTTGTGTGTGCACGTCCTTATGTCCCTACATGCCAAATCATGCTCAAAACCCCCAGAAATCAACATTCTAAAAGGACTCCCCACCCTCAAAAGTAACCCCACCATGCCTACCCACAAGGTGCTCCCCTCAGGTTGGTGATGAGCAGCCAGAAGCAGCAAGACACGGGGCTGCCCAAATTAGGGGTATGTGTTATAACATACAGCTGGAGGGGTTCAGGGACCCCCCCAAACCACACCCTCTGCTGCCCAGGTCTCCTGGCAATCAACCCCCAGGTAGCCAAAGGCCAGCCTGGGAGGCTTGGTTTGACACTCTATCAAATGTTTTGCCCTTTGGTTCAGCAATTTCGGCTTTAATTAGCTAAGGATAACAGGGATATGCATACACTCATCTATTTGGCTGTAAGAATGTTCGTCTTGCTTTTTATCCCAAGGGCAAACCTGAAACCAACCTAAACATCTAGCTATAGGGCACTGGTTACATAAATCATGTTTTAGCTGCATAGTAGAAGATTATGCAGCCACTTAAAAATCATTTGTACAGAATATTTAATGACCAATGTAATTTCAGATTAGAAATGCATTATAAAGTTTGAAGTAGTATACAAAATAGGCCCCACTGATGTTTTTTATAACCCCAAATTATTTTTTGTTTCGTAAATAGAATCAGTATTTTCAAAGAATTTCTAGGCAGTATAATTTTTCCAGTGAAAAAATAATTTTTAGTTAGCTATGAGGAAGGATTAACTCGATCAAATCATGTGAAAGGCTTATTTCTTCCCACTCTAGCTGCACTGCTTTGTAAGCTGCCTTGGAACAGGTGGGGTGTACCGTATTTTCCGGCGTATAAGACGACCGGGCGTATAAGACGACCCCCTAATTTTACAGTTAAAACATAGGTTTAGGCCTATATTCGCTGTATAAGACTACCCCCCACTTCCGAGGCTATAGTCTTATACAGCGAATATAGGCCTAAACCTATGTTTTAACTGTAAAATTAGGGGGTCGTCTTATACGCCTAGTCGTCTTATATGCCGGAAAATACGGTATCATCCAGTGAACTCTTGTGACTGAATGGCATTCTGGAACAGTTAGAGCAGGGCCAGAGAGGAAGTCATTTAGGCTTTGCAGGCCCTAAAGTCTCAATACTTTCAACTATGCTGCTGGGGCCCAAAATGGGAACTGGATGTCCCAATAAAACTACAAACACAGCCACTGGTTAGAAAGTAAACTCAAGGACTGTAGGCCAATCTCACTATCATCAGAAGTCAGCATGACAAAGAGAAAATCAATGCAATCCAACCCTCACACCCTGCGGATCAGGCCTCAGGAGGCCAAAGCACATGTTCCCAATGGAATGATGCTTCAGACCACCCTGCTCTGTACAAGTCTTCTGCATGGAACTGGCTAGTTGACTTCCCATGACCGATACTTACTTTCTACCTCGAATAACGAGGGGGTGCCCATACCACCTGGGTGCATCAGAAGCAAGTGTGAGAGTGAGGGGCTCAAGCAGCAGCGACAGCTAACACTACTGACAGAGCTCAGGACCAACTGCAAGAGGTGGGATTCTGCCCTCCTGAACTCAGGTCGCAACCAATTCCCAGGCCTGGCCTGGCCTAGCTACAGAACAGACTATTCCTATGAGTCCTGGGTGAAAGTTAGATGCTAGAAATCTGATGCACAGGCAAATGCACCACCAGGACGGCACCAGGCAGTTGTGGAGGGTCAGGCTTGGGAAGGCAAGGGGGCAGTAGGGGGCAGTACTGAGCTGCAGGTGGAGAGACTGCTGGTCAAAAAGGGCTCATTGTGGCCCAATTTTAGTACTTGGAAGTTGAAAAAGGGAAATTAAACCAACAATATGCTTTTCAAAATTCCCTAAAAAGCTCAAAGTTTGAGATGAGAAAAACGCTGACAAGGAGCGTCCCGTACCACCTACCATATGCATCATCAGCTGGACAGCAATTTCAGAATACTGGTTGATATAGTTCTTGCACTAGAGAGAGAAACAGGTTGTCGGTGAAATTAATTGCTATTACACACCAGCATTTCCAACCCCAACAGTAGAGTCTTATAAATGTCTGTTCTAAGCAAGTTTTAATAAGATAAAAATAGCAATTTGATTGTTTTATACTTTATGGAAAAATATGTGCAAAAGGTGTTCTGAAAATGTTTTCCAAACACCCCTAGAGATAAACTCTTCCAATCTCTTTTTATGGCCTAAACTTGTCCCAAGGTCACACAGCAAATACTCAGCACCAATTTAGAGTGACTGTGGCTGTAAGATATGCTGCTAGAAATCAGTTACTTTTCCAATCCTTTCACTCATTCTTGGGCAGAATTATAAAATTTAAATCCAGTAGCATCAAGTATGGTTACTGGGAGAAAAAGAAATCTTCACAAAAGTGGTCTCCGTCCACTATTTTGTCCTAAGAGTTTTGTTACACATACAGACACAAGTAACCAACACAGTATTTAAATACCTACCACCTATTCTGGCTGCTTTCTAGTTAAAAGGAAAGCAGAGTTATTTAAACAATCTCTTCCTCAATGCCATCAGGTTAGAAAATGGTACCCCAGGAAGTGAAGTTTTCTGGTTCCCCCACAGCTGCCTCCAGAGCCCATGAGACAAGACTCACCATGTCAGCCATGCCTGGCCCCAAGCGGTCACACTGCTCCCTGGCATGTTCCACCAAGGCCTCAACGAAGGAGGAATTGGTCCTCACAGCATTCTGGATGTCGGTCACCATCTGAACACAGTCCTGGCAAACGTCCCCATCAGCCTATCGAGACGAGCGGTTAGGCTGTAAACACTGTAGACTCCCATAGTACTAAGAGGATGCAAATCCTAGGAAAACTTCCTCACATGCTCACGACCACAGCACTAGGGGGGACTCCCTGAACAGTTAGTTCCTAGTAATAGGAAGCGGGGGGGATCTTTGCATATTTTTTAAACCCTAGTTTTTTAATTGAGTTTAATTTAAATATCCAAGTACTTTAGAAACTCCACGGCACACCCATGTGAAGGATGGCTGGTGTAAACGCCCTAGTGTAAGAACCGCACACGTGTACTGCCGCTTTCAGGTCTCCTTGCTCAGCTGAGCGAAAGTGGAGCCCAGTGGCCAGGCCCACTCGCTGCCTTACCTTCGGCTGGGGTTTGCTGTGGGGGGCGTCCTGCGGGTAGAGCAGGAGGGGGATGTTGGCCATGAAGGGAGCCACCACCTCAGCCATGTCCAGTTCCGGGATCTTATTGGACTCCAGCTGCTTCTGGTGGTTCAGCTCTGCCAGGTGCTTCTGAAGAGACTCGCAGAGATTGAGAGAGGAGCACACCTCCCCAGGATGGCTCTGTGGAGGGAAAGAAGGCCAGCTGGAAATCCTCTCCCCAGAGAACAAAACAGGCCGCCTGGCGCCTGCCTGTGAATCGGCCCCCTTCCTTCCTCAACCTGCCTGATGTATGCATACCTAGCTTACAGGAATCTCAAACCAAACTGCCCAATCCACTCCATCTCCATTTCAGCAAATGGCTTCACCGCCATTCTCCCGGCGGTTCAAGCTGGACACCCAGGAGACATTCCTAACTCCTCCTTCTCCTGCACATTCCCTCCTTCAGCAAGTCCAGCCCATTTACCCTTTAAAACAGAATTTGCACCTGTCCATCTCCACTGTCCCCAGCACATCTCACACCTTCCCTTCCTACAGCTCCCACTCAGTAGGACCTACACCAAACCTCTGGGAAAAAGGACCTAGACCGAGCCTATGAGCATGGTACTCCTCCTTGAAACCCCCCACGGACTTCCCACTGCACTTGCACGATGTGACCCCACCTTCGTTGCCAAAACCTTGTTCCATCTTGGAACAGTGGCCCTCACAGTTTTTTAAACATCTCTCCCTTCTTAGGGTCTTTCCAAATTCCACAAACCTGGCTCCTTGTTCACTACTGAAAACACAACGTCTGACACATGGTTTACATACAACAGAAACTTACTGAATGAAAGTTGAGGATCCTTATAGCTGAACTCACAAGTATATTCCCTGACTTACTCAGGATAAAAAAATTACAGAAATAAAATAACTACTTATTCAAAGAAAGAGTTAAAGATATGATATGAGATACGAAACTGACACCTATGTTAATACCAGTTCATTCCTTCAATAATTCTACAAGTTCCCATTTCTTGTACCCTCCCCAAGTCTTAAAAGTTACAGCAGTGTTCTGCCATGCCAAAGCAATCTTAGATGTTAGAACTGTAGTAGGAGCTGTTGAGAAAAGCCAAATCTATGAATGGACTTTCCATTTTAATCACTCTAGCCTGTCTGGTACCTCCCCGGGGCCCCAGAAGTGCCTTGAAGAAAGAACTATTCTCCGCCACGTACCGCTTGTCCTTTAATCATGTCCAGGATGACTGGGAGGTAGGAATCCACGATCTCCTTGCACGAGGCAGACATGTCCGGCTTAGGAAGCCAGTCACAGGTCTTCTCCAAGTACACGAGGATCTCTTGCTAAAGAGGACACAGGCAAAGGTCAGATCAGATTAACTTCTCTACAAATGGACTGCAAGACACAGGCCCTCTACAGCTCCCAGAGAAGTAAGTGGAGGCTGGAAAACAGAGGCCTTTGGGGAAGACACAGGGCGAGTGGGTGCCCTGACTGTCAGATCAATGAGGCAAAGGGCAGACCCTCCAACCTGCAGTCTCATAGGCACAGGGAATTCCAAGCAAGCAGAGAGAGCCAAATGGACCTAAAGGTTAACGGTGTATAACACAAAACCCCAATCAACCTGAGGCATTTAACACATGGGGTCAGGGGAGCAAACTAGGGCCCACAGCCTGTTTCTGTATAACCTATGTCTACAAATGGTTTTTACATTTTTAAAGGATAGGGAGAAAAAAAATATATGACAAACTATGCGGCCCACGCGACCTAAATTATTTCCTACCTGGGCCTATCCCATTCCTTGTCAGACCCCTCAAAATACAGACAGCTCTTTGAAAGAACCAATGCATGTGGCCATGTGGCCACCACTCACAGTCACATGTACTCGTGGAGACTCACCTCAGTGGCATTGTCTTTCAACATCTCTCCAGCGGCGGTGATGACATCTTTGCATATGTCGCAGGGAAGGGATTTCTAAGGGGAAAGAACATGCGGGAGAGAGAGCTGTATTTGTAGGGCATAACTCACACCAAAACCCCCGTTAGCCTTTTTTCTAGTTTTCTAGCCAGAGATATGATCATGGCCACGTCTGACACACTGGCACATGCTGATTCCCCAACCCAAACCAGAAGCACTCGGGTGCCCGAGGGGAAAGATTAGGTGTAGGTGAACAGAATACTGTGTTTCCAGAGTGTAAGAAAAGGACAGACTCCCTTCTCTTATACCCTCTACCACTCAGCACCTTCCCCAGTACACACAGTACTGGCCAAATTTCATATTAATGCTAACAGCTCAGTGGGGAAACAGAAAGGTGAAAATCAGAGCAGCAGAAATCAGAGAAAATCAGTAAGGCAGTGCAACATCGCCTGGGACCAGTGTCATTATCAGAGTTAGGAGTTAAAGCCAGACACTGGTGCTTCTGTGCACTCACACTGGGCAGTGTTATGTGCAAGTGCCACCACACTAAAGCTTACAGACACAACACCAGTCTTGTGACATCCAGGGCCCCATGTGGCCAGGACCCTGGAAAATCTAGTTGGTTCTCAAAGCTCTTGGGGAGCTCCCCTTCTTGATAGCAACTGATTTCCAACCCATGAAGACAGACTAGCATGTATAGGTAAGACTAAGGAACACCTGTTAACTTAGCTACATTTAGAGAAACCAATATGAACCTTTGGACCTAATCAGGTAATAATGTGCATTGGGCTAACCAAGAGAGGGTCAGACATCGTTCACAAAACTGAAAAAGCTAGTCCTCACTTGACACACATTTGACTTGGAAAGAGGAAGCAGTATTAAAAACAAAATCAGAGGCAAATTAAAAACCAAATCTGAAAGTGTGGCCACAGAGAGTGGTTTTGCAGTGAATTCAGAAAATACGGTACTTCTAAAAGAATGGTGTTGTTTATGATTCTTCTCTTACTAGAGGAGTCCTAGTGGCCACTGTCAGTTTTAGAACTTGAACTCTGCTCAGTCAACCCTGGCCTGAGCCACAGGATGCAGCACAACACAGGGCAGCCCAGGGTACCTGAAGAGCTCAGGCGTCTCCCGAGAGGATTCAGGTCACGTGAAGAACGCATCTATGGTTTGTCATCTTAAGTTCCCCAGGAGTGTTAAGAGCACCACATTAATATGCTACAGTTAGCAATGCTTAGACGGGAAACCAGTGGCATCTTTTTCAGTTTAGTTATAGCTAGAAATAAAATGCTAAATAGCTACTAAAGCTCTACTAGGGCAGGGGTGTCCAACCATTTGGCTTCCCTGGGCCACACTGGAAGAACTGTCTTGAGCCACACATAAAATACACTAATGACAGTTGATGAGCTTAAAAAAAAAAGAAAAACCACCAAAAATGTCTGAGGGAGGCAGGGAGAAACCTCAAAAAGGGGGGGAAAGATTTGAAAAGCTTAGCATCTAGTTTTCTGAGTGAGTGACAAGAATGAAACTGTCTCCATGTGCCCAGTCCTGGGAATGGGAGCTACCAACCTGCTGGTTCCTTAAGAGAGGGGCAGAGGTGGAATCTGCAGAGGCCTGGGGGGCAGCATGGGACACACAGTGGGGGGGAGGGGACTCATCCTATCTCTGTCACCAAAAGACTGGGTGACCTTGGGGGAATGGACCCTTAACCTCTCCAGCCTCCATTTCCTCTGTGGTAAATGGGCATATCACCAACAGGTCCTGCCTCCGTCACAGGGTCACCGTGCAGAGCAAACAACACGAGTGCGGCAAGAGAAAGTGCTTTGCAAACGGCAGGAGTTACAGGTGATGAGAAGGGGTCTCGAGAACAGAACGGCTGGCGCTCACCACTGTCGGCTTGCTCCAGACGGTCTGCAGGCAGTGCGGCACGGCCCCACAGTCAGCCGCTGTCTTCACGTTCTGACACCACACTGCTGAGCCTCTGGTGCATTCTTTCAGGCCCAGCACAGGGCTGGCTAGAGCTAAAAGGAAAACCAGCGTGAGGAGGAGGCTCGCTGGCCACACACCAGGCCCACCTCGCTTATTCGCCTGGGCAGCATAAGGGCGAGCTCGCCCTGGCATGTAGCTGGACACGCTGGTGTCCCCAGATGCAAGCAGCACAAACCACACAAGAAGCTGTGCTGTCTGTCACACGCGAGGGCTGTCCAGAAAGTACCAGCCATGTGACCATTCTCGTTTTATGGACTATGGCTGGATTTTTTCCGGACAGCCCTTGTAAGTCCCGGGGCTGGAAGGCACTGATTTCGCTGGTTCACTTTTTCCCTCTCAAGCTACTTTTAAACAATACCAGAAAATTTCATTAGCCCTTTCCATTTTTGTAACTTTTTAAAAAACTCCATGAAGTAATAAAAGAAATCACAGAAGAGACTGACATTTAAACAAAGATGACTTTAACTTTTGAAAAATGAAAATTAGCCAATTTTTTTTTTTAATCTTTAGGGGAAAAAAAACACCAAGATTCATATTCTTATTACATAGAACAATGATTCTTAACATTCTAGTAGAACTCTTTTATAAACCAAATTATGTGAGCTCTAGAACATCAACAAGTTTATGAGCAAATAAACAAGACCACATAATCCACTTCGATTTCACAAAGTGAACATGTGACCACTCGAAACCAGGTGGACGGCATTTCATCTGCTATGGGCAGAAGTCACACGCATAGAAAAGGGACTAGGAAAAAAACAGAAGAGAGCTTCAATGTCACCTGCAGATTAAAGAAGCTGCCACATTTTGAAAGTTAAATTGATCTTATAAGGCCAATAGTGTGACTGGTAAGTACTTCTTAATATACTAATGTATTTCAAAAACTGACAAAAATCCCTCTTCTAAAAGCAATCTAGTTCCAGAAATACATTTTAAGGTAATGCAGTCATTTAAAAGGCAAAATATGATGTGTATAAATACATTAAATATAATTCACAATACTAAAAAAATAGATGCAACATGAATAGCCAAAAATAGAGGGGAAAAACTAATAATAGTTTTACTATTATGTAGCTATTAAATATACTTAAAAGATAATCTATAACATAGAAAAAAAATTAATAATATAAATTATATAGAGTTGTACAAAAATCAGAAAATAAAAAGCAGAGTGTTAGCTGAATTATTAAACTCCCAATGCTATGTTATGTGTGTATAATTTTTAAAAAATATTTTATAAACTACCTTAAGGGTTCCTGTATTTTTTAAAAGAGGGCAATGGCATCCTTGATTTTAAAACTGAAAAATGGGGGTGGGGGACCCCTCACTAGAAAACTACACATTCCAGCACAGGCCACACAAGATGGACGAGTGCACAAGGAGCAAATCCCAGCAGACAGCACAGTGGCTGAACCAGCTCCTCAGTAAATAGGAAACATTTGGCTGAAGACCTAAGAAAACTCAACCACCACCTAAGAAATAGGTTTAGAACCTCAGGAGTACATGCCTCAACTTGGAAGCCAAGAGAGGGCACAGTAATTCTACAGACATGTAACACACATGTACACAGCACATACATGTTGGTAAGTAAGAGCTCTCCTTTCAGGAGACAGAAGGAAACAAAATGCTATTATTCATAGCTGTTCAGAGCTATAGTTTCACAATCTCTTCATGAAAAGAATGAGCCACAGGTCCCCCAAAAAGTTCAAGTCAGGCTATCTGTGCCCTTTCAGACACCAGCAAATGAATGATTAATCTGCTGCCCAGGTTACAGTCTTCTCTGCCCCAGGAGCCAAAATCACCACCACAATCAGTTCATCACCTCAGCTGAACTCGCCACATTCCAATAGCTGCTGGTGTGGATTCTGGTTTCCAGGGGAAAACATGTGCCAAACAGTACAAAGCTCCCCAGATGGCCCACAAAAGTGTAGTCACCCAGTCATGCAGCCAAGCTAGGCTAGGACCAGCCCTCTGCTGTAGGTCTGGGGAGGTGGAAGAACAGAAATCAAAATCACCAGAGTAAGTGCTCTGAGTAGTGTGGGGACCACAGTGACAGCAAGTGGGAGCCCCAGACCCAGCAGCTACACCAGCACCCACCCTATGCTCCAGCCAGGCATGGAGCCCCCAGGACTTCTGAAAAATACCCACTAAGCTATCCTGTCTAGTTCTACCTTCAAATTAGAGGAGGAAATCGCCCAAATAATGAACAGGAAGCTACAAAATGAGTCTCTAGGCAAAGGAATGCACAGTGATGCACAGGAAAGCCAGAAAGAGTATGAACATCAGCAGATAAAGGCTGGGCCCCTGAGCAGCCCTCTCTGCACAAGGCCCGATGGCCGTTCTCCATTATCACAAATACTTAGTTAAGCAGAACTGTGATCCAGCTATTTTCTCTGCCCATCCCAGCCAGGAACTGGCTACAAAGGACAAAATCTAACAGGTTTGAGGAACACAACTGTACCACCATAGGCCCAAACAGCAAGAACACTCTGTAGTTTGTTTCTTCCTTCTAGAAATTGAAATAGTAGTCACTTGCAGTAATGACTTTGTTATTTATTTTGGCCAGGATATGCTGGACTAAAAATCATCTTGGGTAACTCCTCTTATCTGAGATTGGCCCAGATAATACCCAAGGTCATTTCCCAGTCCCAACAATAACTATTAAGCAAGGCAAGCCATCACCTCAGAACTGGAGGTAAAAGGCATTCATGATGGCCAATCTGGCCATGAAGTCATCAAAGTCAAGCCTCAAACAGATTTCATGGACACTGAGAAATAAAACTCAGGTTCCAGCTTCTAGAAATTTAGTTCTTAGCAAGACAGCCCCACTTACCTGCCATCTAAAGCCAAATTTATAGAGGCACATATTGTAACAACAGTCTGTGGCACACAGCAGATGGGATTTCCTAGTATGAAGTATGTATATCAACAAAGGCACAATGGTGTGTCCTCAGGATCGAGAATGCGAGGCTGAAACCCAAGCCTGGGTGATGCCGCTGAGCTACCTGCTGACAGGTTCGGGTGCTTATTTCAGGAGCTAATCCCCCTGAGAGGGAATCAAATATGGATCAGAACATGGGACCTGAATCCTTTCCCCAGAAAATGTATTCATACACAAAATCCTCACCCCATTCCAGGGGACTCCCACGTACCACGATGCCTGTCCAGGGGCCCCAGCTGTGAACTGAAAGCTCTAGAGGCAAGCATGGTTTGTCTCCACAAAAGTAGGAAAACAACTAAGATGAAGGCCAAAGCCACTGCCCAGACCAAGCTCAGTGCCCTGAGACAAGAGACTAATGTTGAGCAGATGACAGACAAGGAAGTTTATGTGGTGATATGTTAATATTAGTAGACATGCAGATGTGTTAATATTAATAGAAATGCAGGGGAAAGCCGGGACGGCTCAGCGGGTTGAGCGCTCGCTTTGAGGCCATGAGGACCGAGGATCGAATCCCGGCTCCGGCCCAGGCAGGACCCACGTGCTGAACTGGGGAGTTCCCACAGTTCGGTTCTCTAACTGTCTCTGTCTCTGTCTCTCTCTCTATCTGTCAAAAAGTAAAATAGAAATAAATATGCACTG